>LGRX02021760.1:0-20284 GCA_001247695.2 Cymbomonas tetramitiformis
CGACAGGCCCCTCCTGTTCGCATAGAAGTTCATTATCACCACCATCATCGTCCTACATCTGACTATATGGGCTCTGGGCAGCGACAGTTTGATGATTTTGGGGACAGTGAGGAAGAAGATGAATCGGAGTACCCTGTTGGGTATTTCGACGATTCTGAAGACGATTTGGAGGAGGAAGAGGGGTGTTATGGCCACTTGGCTTGCGCACCGCATTTTTCTCCCCTTCGATTGGAAAAAGATTCTGAGCTGGACACAGGTTTCCAGCGCGAGTCTTATGGCGGAGTTTTGGAGCCCCCACTTGGGGAGGACTTTGTACCGCAAAACTATTCCGATGATGTAGATAATTCTCCTGTGGTGCCTCTCCCAGAGCACGCAGAACAGCATTTCGAAAACGATAATTTTCCGGAAGCAGCTTTCGCTGAAGGAGAAGAGCACGATGATGACTGCTGAAATCTGTATAGGCAGCCCTGACTGGGAGTCCCGGTCAGGCCCCTATGACAGACTCCTAGGACCAACACTGGACTGCTGACTGATCTATAGGTTCGTGCTGTGACACACGCTGTGTCACAGGTAGGCTAGACTCCGAAACCGTCCGAGACCGTTCCGGGTATATCTAGCTTAGGGTTTATTTATCTTATGAGTTTATCCACACAATTCGGGAGTTTCTGATATCTAGTGAACTAGGATATTCCAGTAGGTCGTGGCCCCATCCACGCTTTTATTCCACTTGCTGATTTGGCCATGATTGGCTAAACGGCCGCTTGGAGAGGTGGTGCGCGCATGCGCGTTTGGGTGCGGCTAGGAGTTGTGGTATGAATTGTTTGCGGTAAGCAACTGGGAGTGGCGGCCATGGGGACCGCGCCTCGTTACGGACTAGTCTTAGCAATGTTCGGATCCAGTTTTGCACCGGCACTGGCCCTGCTGGTTACTGTTTTCTGGGCTGGTGTTCGCGACACCTTCGACTTCGACGACATCTTCGAGTGCCCCTCGCCGCTCCACTCTCTTAGCTCCTCTCCGCTGCTGACCATTACCATTTTTCCGCTACCACACCCAACCGCGCGACTGCGTACCAGGGTAGATATCTTCCGCGGAGGTGACTCGGCCCGCACAAGTAGACCGATAGGCTCTTAGAGAGCCCCCCCGAACAACTGGTATCAGCGTGGTTACGTTAGACGCGACCTGTTTGTGCCGACAGCAACTTCGGGTGTACAATTGCCGGCACGCGAGTTCCGGGAGACCTTTCCGCGAGCTTCCAGAAGATTCTGAAGACAACGACGTAAAAAGCGCTTAATTGCGTCTGCCTTTCGTCAGGGCTGCGAATATCGTCAGAAAATATCGACAACTGTTCCTGCATACATATACCGCACGCACAAGTGTGATCGTAATTTGTCCTTGCAGGTGGCTTTCCGCAGGATTTGCCTTTTGTTCGCCCAAAAACAGCGTCAATCGGCAGAATTTTGTCGCCCGTACCGTGTGCGCTCACTGCCGTTAACGTGTGCCCGGAGGCACAGCGTGAGCCGATATGTCTATGCGTCTGTGTGTGTGTCATCGGGAGTAATCTGGGATTGACACGATGACAGTGAAATTGGGCTTGAAATCACGATGAGAATGAGTACCAGATGTCCGGGGTATGACAGTATGACAGTATGACACTATGACACCATGACGGTATGACACTATAGTAGTATGACAGTACTGTGGGGTGGTCATCGTGGCACTTAGTCAGATCCTCGGGGAATGGCCAGATTCGCACCGGGATCGGAAAGACAATGAAATCGAATATCAGATGTCGGGGGTATGACAGTATGACAGTACGACACTATGACAGTATGACAGTATGATAGTACAGTAGTATGACATTACTGTATGGCAGTCATCGTGTCAGTCCGTCGACGTAACATCTGAATCGAGAATGACGAATCGGAATCAGAAATAAGATCGGATCAGGAATTGAACGTTGAGCCGTGGTGTGACATCGGGTGCCGGGTGGTTGACCCTGCAGCCCGAGTGACGAGTGAATAAGTATGGTCGTCCTTTAAAGTTTGCCACATCCTTCTGTCGGCTATCCAAGGTGATGCCAGCCCATCAATTAGCTCTTAGTGACACACACTTGCTTAAAGGTAGGCCTGTACACCGTGGGTGTCCCTGGATTCACTGTTAAACAAGGTGGTCAGGCTAAAGATATTGCAAGATAATAACCCACTCATTAAGTAGTAATTCACTGCCGATCCGCCGCCGCCGCCACTAGGAGCCTTTTTCCGTGTGAGCACCGCCAAGTATAAAAAAAGAAAGAGGGTCCGCCAGTACACTGAGGGTGTCCCTGGAGTCGCCTGTCTCCCGAATCTGTTGTTCTCAACTGCTGTGCACTTGTCGCCAAAGAGTCTCTTACTTCTGAATTCGTATCGAAATAAAAAGCCGCTCCGCGCAGGACATTATTGTTTTGTAAAAAGATAAAAACAGCAGTAAAATATATTCATCAAAAGATCGACAGAATAACCAAAAGTACGAATTATTGTACAAAACTGTGAGCAGAACTGTCTTAGCGGTCTAGCACCGGCACGCGAACAGCCACCTAGCACTTGCGAAGGCAAAACAATAATGAGTCCTCTAGTCCTGACCTGCGGTCAGAGCTTACTTATATCTCGAGTCATTGTCACATCTGCAAAAACTGTAACAGGCTTCCGCCCTGAAATCTTCATCTGCCAACCGAAAGTCATTATTCTATGCCAGCTTTAACAATGTTACCGTTTACTGTCTCCTGACTGACACGCCAGTGGCAAACTTGTAACTGTCATATCCTCTTATCACTTCGCGGTCACCTGATAATGACCATATCTTCTTCACCAAGTCTGTTTCTAGGGCACAAGACATAGAGCACAGGACATTCATGAAGCACTCAATGCATGCAAGTTTGAATCGGGCGATCCGAAAAACTGCTACGCAATAAGAAGATGCCTCTTAGACATTTTGGTGGATGACAGAAACCTTGACAAAAACGGGTGTGAACTCTTCTCCAATCCACTAAATGCCCACCCTAGAATCTACTCGAGAAGATGCATACCCACCGCAAGAATGAAAAAAGCCCTCAAGCCTTTCTGCCATCATGGGAAAATTGGCTTTGATGGTCTCGCTTGGGATGCCTATGTGGACCCGATAACAGGCATTGGCAGAATCGTTTATGGAAACCCCCCTTTCGATGGGAAAGAAAAGGGGAAATCTTCGGCGGTTATGACCACCTTGGAAATGGGCCATAAAGCGGCCAACACTGTCCCTGGATTTTCAGGAACATGGATCCTTCCGCTGTCCCCCAAAAACCAAAAAAGATGGTTTGATAAAGGCTTTAAACTTGTTTTCAGATTCCCGCATAACACTATCCCATTCATCCCACACGGTTATTGGACGGGTGATGACCCCTACGTTCTCCCAGGTGGTGGGTGCTATAAGGATGACTTTTCGGATGTTGTCATTATAGCCATTGACAGTGCACCCAGTGATATCCAACCAGCCTTTGACTGGAGGTCTACGCAGAAAAAGATTGCCATATGGTTTCTTAACGTCCTTCCCAAGTCTAAGGTCACGAAGAAGAGACTAGAACACACAGGAGTTAGTCCCGATATTTGGAAAGAAGTTATGAACGAAAGAGACGAAGTACTCCCCTCTTCACTTTGTCCATGGCCCACGCAAGACCCTCCTTACTATCAGAGTGATAACGAGTCCTATTATGGTGGCCACTACGACACGACAATCACCAATGCAAATTCTAAGTCCTTCAGGAGCACCGTGAAATGGCCCAAAGCTCTTACACTCATGGGATACCTCCCCCCTCTTTTTGGTATCGTTCTCAACACCATATGTGTACCTCGTGTAAAGATTAAACCACTTCTCAAAAAACTTTCAAGAATCTGCAGGCGACACACCAAAACCAGGCGAGACGTGTTTAAGTTAAACACAACCTCCACCTTAAACACTGACCCACATACAGTTGTCATCTCAAGAAATGAAACCATGACAGAAACAAAAGCCGTCCAACAGTCAAATGATTTCCTTCAAACCCTCTTACAATAATTTTCAAAGACTTGCAATATAGGATGGGTTGGGAGCTGGGAGTGTAAACTCCCGGCCCCCGACGTGACTCAAAGGGGCGGGGCCCCCCTCCCTCCCCCTCCACCCTCCCTCTCCCCGCCCACCACGCCACCTTTCTCAACGTCTCCAAAAACCCCTGAATTCTTCGACTTCCCTCCCCACCACTCAGATTCAGCCACCCCTCCACTTTCCCGGCCATGGCTGCTTCTCCATCTTCTAGAGTTTTTTTGCCTAGCACTTAGCTTTTTCTCTAGATGTCACCCCGCTGACAGGCGGGCTGAGCCCCTTTTTGTGGGCGCGCTGTAGCAGAGGGAGTAGCCCCTGGTGTTTTCACTAGCCTGCTTTGCAGGGATACTGCACTCTCAGGACTTTGTCCCCTTTGCTAGCGTAAATGTTTTATTATTATTATTTGTTTCTCTCGAGCAGTCATCCCACGCGAGATTTGTCATACTCGTCATATCTGTCACTAGCTGGACAAACCCGGCACGGTACCATGGGAGGCCGGCGTTTGTTACAAATGGAAAGTGCCTTTGTCCATGTGCCTAAGAGACAACTCAGCCTATGCATAGATGTGGTTTTAAAGCCCGTCGAGTGGGAAGTGGCAGAATCGCATTCCGCGGGAAACATATGTTCAGAAGATGACTCCGACACAAAATCCACGGGTGGAACATGGTGGGAAATGACTTATGTTGGTTGCGCGCAAAGGCTAATTTTGAAATAGAGTAAATTACAGTCTCATTCAACTCTTTTTTTACATGACATAGATAGAAGTTATCAATAAAGTGTTTGACTTTTCCATTGTAGGCCCAGGAAACCTGCATCTATTCTCACTTACCCAACACAATGGTCACTACATCCGAAGCAGGTGATGTTCCACTGAGTGTTCGCAGTGTAAGCACCGAAGCCATATGGTTGCCAGACTGCTACGAAGGTAAATAGTTTCAGTAAGGATAAAAGTGTGTTGGTTTCCAGGCATATAATTTGCTAAAAAGGGCATGGGCATAGCTATTTCTTGTTTTCAATTCTTTTTCCCTTTCGATTTCATATTTTTTTTGAGTACGTTGTAGATTCTTTTTCCCTTTTGAATTCATATTTTTTTCAAGTACGTTGTAGATTTTAGACCTCCCTGTGGACGCGTTAGACTGAGATGTCAAAACTGCAGTCAGCGACGTGTACCGGTGAAAATCTACACTATAAGTTCTACATTACGCTGGTTCTTCCTAAGAACCTGAGCGATCTATTCACTACCACCAGCACCACCACCACCATTTCCTTGAGTGGGAAGATACGGAATCAGGGCGTCGGCAAGTGCCTTCAAATTTCGTGTCTGAACAAAAACTGTTCCGGGTCCAGTGAATCTGTTAACAAAACCTTCTCCGCTCAAGAAGGAAGCCATTGTGGAATTCTTGTTTGCCCGCGATATGGTGTAGTCCATGGAGTCCGTCCACGCGACAAGCGCGCCGTTGTCGACTGCACGCTTCTCGCCTGCGGCCAGATCGTACCTAATTATCGACCCAAAAGAGTTGAGCACGAGGCGTCCTGCTCCGGAAGCTTTCATAATGAAAAAACCTTCTCCGCTGCAACAGCCCTGCCAAAGCGCATCCCATCCAGCTCGCTGGAATCAGCCACTATTGAGCGACATCATACGGTCAAGACACTTGTATGGCAAAAAACTTGGAAAATAATAGCACAGCCTGCTGTGGCTAAGGCGGGCACCAACCCGTAAGATGAGGCTAAACGTGGTCCGCGCATGCCTTTAAGATGGGGAGAGCCGTCAAGTTGGTTACCTTCATTAAACTTTGCATCACGGTGTCGATTTTCACGGTAGGGTCACACCCGAGGAAGGACGCCTTTTGGATTCGCCAATTTGTGTTGCCGTCCAGGTGAAGCATCGTCACCTCTCCGGGAATGCCGGGTGCAATCAAAACATCATAAGCCACCCCCTGCGGTCCAAGCTCGCTGTCTATCAGAAGCCTTGACTACACTATGAACCCACCAGAAGTAAGATTCGTCAAGCCATTCTTAACGCCGACGGCAACGTATCCACTTTCACAACAACCGTCTCGACTGGCGTTTGATCCCACGCAAAAACATTGACAAAACATGCCGAACGAAGAGTAGAACAGTCGGGCTCTGCGGCGAACGTGGCACTATCTGCGAATAACACACCTACTGGGCTGCAGAATAAGATTGTCACAACACCGTTCTAGAGGTGAGCAAGGAGACCGTTGATAAAAAATACTAGGGTTCGTGGCGCCACTCTTACCTTAGGTGCATCCGGAGCAGCCTTAAACTGCGTGAAGAAAAAGGTCTCTCCAGCGCAGCAGCAGCGGAAACAGCTGTCTCAAGGCAAATTTGATAGGCCTTACAACTGTGTACCATAGTAGGTGTTGCAAATTACAGATTGAGAGTAAAACGCCGCAACACAAGTAGGGTGATACTTGAAGGGTGGCCTCGTGATCGCGCAGTGGTGCTTCCACCTACCTTGCTGCAGCGCCACCGTGTGTGGTCACGGAAAGGTCTACATTGGCGTGCATAGATATCATGGCACCGCCTTGTGTAATGAGGGCATCAGTATCCGTGACGGAGACCTCAACTGCCGGGTAAGCTCCCTGCATAAACCCGACAGAGAACGTGGGCAACATAAATAGAGAGCCGTGGTCCTGGTTAAACAGCCTGGACCTCGAAGCGTGTGTGCTTAGTACAAGGGCCTTCGGGAACGTATGCTACACAAGTAGACGACTATCGAGAAAATTCTAGCAGTCAAAGTGATGAGCGTACATCTGGAAGCTCATACCAACGCACTGTGGGACCACGCACCTGTTTGAAAATGCGAAACTTCCCTTGTGGATCGAAGTTGTTTTCCGCGTCCGTGACAGCCCCAGTAGAAGCCATGACGGGCATGCCTGGGGCCGCAATTTGATGCTTTTCCATTTTCTGAAAATGCACAAAAACAATTTACGGATGAATATACCTGTCGTGTGCAAGGGGAAAATTTCGTTTGTAACTGGTAACTCGAAGTCCAAAACCACTACGGTACTAGTATGGTGGGGAGCCAGCACTATTTAACCTATAAATGGTCAAACTAAGCCATGTATATAAAATAAAAGCTTTCCCTAACGACCCTACGATATTAGGAGAGGTCATATTAGATGAGAAATTGGCCGCCGATCTCGAATCTGCAGTCAGATTTTGTGAATTCTAAATATAAATCTGGTATAAATGCGATATACTGCAAGGGGGTGTAGAAGCGGAAATTCATAACAAATTGGAAATCCCATATCTTACATTGTCCTAATTCATTTCATTGGCCAGATCGTGAATGTGACTGTGGAACTGTATTCGATTGGCCAAAACCAGTTTGGATTCGACATGCATCCAAATGATAAAAGATCACAGAACGCATTCTCCCGAGCACTCTGATTGGCCGATGGAAAGCATTGTGATTGAAACAAATCTTGGATAAATGTTTTCGTTTTCTTTACGTTTTGATGATGTGAAAGCTGATAATATAGACCTCTGACCTTTATAATCTTCACCCAAACCAAATTACCTTACCTTACCTTACCTTACCTACCTTAGACCTTTATAATCTTCACCCAAACCAAATTACCTTACTACCTCTGATCTTTATCGTCTTGGCATCAAGTAAATTACCTTACTTACCTTACCTTAGTCAATCAGCAGCAGCAGCAGCAGCAGCAGCAGCAGCAAAGCTCGAATCCCAACGGGCGACGCAGTCGAATTTTCGATCTCACGATCGCCAGACGCCAACGATGACAGTGCCACAACAGTCGCGTGTATTTATCGCGACGCCACCCACGCGTTATGGCATGGCATGCTGGGAAGCAAAAAGCAAAGCACTGTCGCGCACATGATCCTGCGGTCAGATAGTGTAATAGCGAAAATAATTTAAACATCGCATGGCCGACGCGATGTTCGAAAATCAGATAGATTCGCTTTTACATTGCATAGCAGACGCGAGGATCGAGAAATGTCAAATCATTAATGGAATGGCAAATTCGATGTTCATGTTCGGATCTCTCGAGTGCGCCGCGTCGGCAAGATAAATAATCCCATCGACCGTCAGATGCGCCTAGTGGAGATCTTAATTTAAGATCGACCGGGCCTAGTACCTTACTTACCTTACCTTAATCAGCAGCAGCAGCAGCAAAGCTCGAATCCCAACGAACGACGCAGTCGAATTATCGATCTGACGATCGACAGACGCTAGCGATGACACTGCCACTGCAGTCGCGTACATTTATCGCGACGCCACCCACGCGGTATGGCATGGCATGCTGGGAAGCAAAAAGCAAAGCACTGTCGCGCACATGATCCTACGGTCAGATAATGTAATGGCGAAAATGATTTAAACATCGCATGGCCGACGCGATGTTCGGAAATCAAATAGATTCGCTTTTACATTGCATAGCAGACGCGAGGTTCGAGAAATATCAAATCATTAATGGAATGGCAGACTCGATGTTCATGTTCGGATCTCTCGAGTGCGCCACGTCGGCAAGATAAATAATCCCATCGACCGTCAGATGCGCCTAGTGGAGATCTTAATTTAAGATCGACCGGGCCTAGTAGTCAATCAGCAGCAGCAGCAGCAGCAGCAAAGCTCGAATCCCAACGGGCGACGCAGTCGAATGTAGTTCCATCTCACGATCGCCAGACGCTAGCGATGACAGTGCCACAACAGTCGCGTGTATGTACCACGACGCCACCCACGCGTTATGGCATGGCATGCTGGGAAGCAAAATGCGAAGCACTGTCGCGCACATGATCCCGCGGTCATATGATGTAATGGCGATATCCATGTTAACATCGCATGGTAATTAATGGTGCTGTCCAAAAAGATCGACGCCTAGTGGAGATCGCATATTTGTGATCGACAGCGCCTAGTAATATATAAGCTTGCACTGTAAAATGTCAAGGCAGTGAGGCAGGGTTTCTCGGTTCGGCTAAGTCAGATTAAACTGGGAGATACACGGTTTTAAGCTGGCGGACGGACCGTGACACACGAGCGGAGAAAACAGCAGGCACTGCAAGTGACATCCGAGCGGGCGAGGGGTGACACAGGGCACCACAGACCTCCCCCCTTATGGGGGGTGAAAGTCAGTGTTCCCATGACACCACCTCACCCCGAAGGTGGGAGGTGCACTGCAGGGCCAGCCGGTACTCCCGGGCAGGCGGCTAGTAGAAATGTAATGTTCTCTAGTTACATGCTAAATCGTGATGCGCCAATTGAGGGTCTCAATCCAGGGTTTGGGCAGGTTCCAGGCGGTGGCGGCGTCATTCCCAATGGTGAAAGGTGTCGAGCGCCAAGTAATCAACGTTCAACCAATGCCTGTGCGATGCCAAAGCCAAAAACGGCCGGGCAACACCAGAGCAAGTGTGCCGTTGAGGAGGGGGTGAGGAGGGCGAAGGCGAAAAATGCGGTGAAGGGATGTGGTTGAGCGCATGGGAAAAGGCTCGAAAGGGACGATGGTGAAGGGTGAAGTGTGCGTGACAACAACACCAAACACCACCAGATGGTGACCAGGGAGCGCATAAGGTGAAGGTGAGGGAAGCGGAGGGATGAGGTCGAAAGAGTCAAAGCACTCGTTGTCGATGGTGAACGCGATGGACTCGAGCTTGGTGTCTGGTGCGCAAACACCACCAGACACCACCAGACCATTCATGGAAGCAGTGACTTCTGCCCCCCCTCTCCCAGGGGGGTCGGCAGCCCTGCTCTTGTGTCACCACTCGATCTGCGGTGTCAGGTTCAGGCTCCCAGCTCTCAGCTCTCAGCTCATAAAACACCTAAGTATTTTATTCGATCATCTTTTTGACTGCGAAACCCGTGTGAGCCACTGCTCAGCTTTCGTTGCCTGCGTTCATATATATATATTCACTATATATATATTTCACACTTCACGTCAGGTTATGGGCCCACCACGCTTCCACTGCGCGAGTTTAGCACCACAGACCTCCCCCCTTATGGGGGGTGAAAGTCAGTGTTCCCATGATTTGACCCCCTTGGGAAAAAAGGTGTGCTAAGCCTCGACCCCCCCTAGGTTTAAACCCGGGTTTAATCATGGAGACTTCCACCCCCCTGAGGGGAGGGAGCTCTGGTCTTTCTGTCACCAACAGGAAGGGCAGAAGGGCGGAGGAATGTTCACAACACTGGCGGGTGATGAGGTGGATAGGGCAGCAATTAAGGAGACTGAAGCTAAGATCCGGAGGGGGGAGCTCAGTAATGCAGTTCGGTTGGATGAGGATGCGGAAGAGGATGTTTCTGAGAAGTTTAAAGGCCAGTTCAGATTTCTGAAGATGACAGGAAAGAAATATGCAAACATCACAAAGAAGGAGGTGAGGCAGGTCAGGACGGTGGTAGCAGCTGCAATCACAAAGGCAGGGGGGGAATCCAGCATTAGTGACAGCAACAACATTGTCAGGGGTATGACCGATGACACATGTGTCATACATGTCATACATGTCATACGTGTCATACATGTCAGACATGTCATACCATGTCATGTCATGTCGAGTCATTTCATATATTATAATGACAGATAGTCGTCAGTACGGTCGACTATGACTGTACATGTCATCGAGATGATAAGTCACATCATCTGTCATTTATTCAAGGAAAGACTTGAATGCACCTGTCATCGAGAGGCCGTATGTCGGACTCGAGGATGGCGAAGCAAGATGCTATCTTGAAGTACCGAACGGTTCAGAGAAGAAATCATCTTCGCTTCTAGCATGTGCGGAACAAGAATGCGGGTATCATATGCGAGAACAGGTGTTCCGCTCGGGTAAAACAAACTGGTTAAGCTCCCATAATCAGTCCGGCCGAGTGCTTTTATCATGCATCTCGGAAACCCGGATAATACGAAGTGATGACTGACAGTACAGTACTACTGTACTGTCATCCTAGCTACTAGCGGAGTCACGGTTCCGATCAGAGACGGGTCAGGCTAGGGGCTATCAGAGCCCATAATAATAACCCTGAACCTAAAGTCCAGCACACCACCCGGAGCTGTGACGTAGCTAATAGGGCTAGGCAAGCGGAGCTAAGTAAGCAGATAACAAACAGCATTCACTGGAAACAGATATACTTCTAGCTGGGTGCCCGGGGACTTGTCCCGGCACAACCCACCACTGCGGCTAAGGCTAATCACACCTCCAGGGATTGAAACAAGCAGACTCTAGCCACTGTAAAGCTGGTCGGCAGAGCCGAGTTCAGCATACGGATCCCATTCAAGAAAAGCATCCGAAGTCAATTGAGAAGAGAACTTATAAGCATTGACACCACCAGACCCAAGTGGGTCAGGCGGATCCCAAAGTGGAGTGGCAAGACTCTCAAATTGCAGAGCCGCGGAGGTCGATTGAGAAAAGAACGGTTCCATATCCCGCGGCGGCATTGACGAACCAGTAGTAATCACGGACGGGCAAAAGGAATCCAGTAATGCACCACCGGGATGAACCGCACCGTAGCCGTAGGTGGCTCCGGGCTCAACCAGGCCCCTGACACCACCGCCGACCACGAGTGTCGGCATCGCCGTAGCACTGAACAGAAATGTAGCCACCATGAAGAGAGTGAGAGCAAATTCACCGAAGCCAAATGGCCTGGAGCCCCTGGGGACTCCGAACCGCCGAAACGCTGCAGCCGCCGGCGGTGCACCCCCTGCAACTTCAGTCAGGCAGACATCAGGAGGGTAGTTGGAGGCCTCTCCATCGTCATCGGAGTCACACACCTCAACAGGCTCAGGGTCAATGTCAAGCCAGTCAGGGTGGACAGTGTTGAATGTTTTGAATGAATTGTCAGCAGAAGCCATCGGGCCGAGAGCCAGAGAGGCAGACGGCGGCACGAAGGCGGCACTGCTGACCTCATGCAAGCCAATCGTCCTACCATGCACGGGTGCAGAGGCCTTCGGCAGCAGCTGCTTGCTGGCAGTCGGCTCAGCGACACCACCAGCAAGCGGACCGCTGACCTCAGCAAATGCAACACGGCCAATGGAAAGATGCTCAGCAGGTGCAGTCTCAGCAGAGGCAGCAGCATCCTTGAACTGCTGCAGAGCCGTAGGCTCTGGAGCAAAGGAATGCGCAGACAGCTCACAGATTTCAGGTTGCCCCACAAGAGCACACAAGTGCTCCATGGACCCCTCATCCCCAGCGTCATAGTACCGCTGAAAACGAAGGGCAAGCACGTCGGAGTCATAAGACTCGACGGCTTGGCAGTAGGACGCCGAAATGGACATCGGGTGAGTGTCTTTGTGAGGACACTCACTCAGCCAATGCTTCGACCCAACGGCGCGGCACTTCTCGTGCCTGCACGTTGGGACAAAGGTGCCAGACCGCTTGTCAAAAGCCACCTCCGAAGAGGCGGAATGAGCAAGCGGTTGCACTCCAGGTCGGTGGAAGCCGCGCGGAGCGTGTTTCCCATGAGGTGGCTTGGAGCCACCCTTCTTAAGGGAATCCACATCCCGCTGCAACTTGACCAACTGAGAACTGAGCCGCTCGATGGCCGAAGCCAGGCCAGTGTCAGTGGTGCAAGATGCTACGGACATGGGGCGCCCCGCAGTGCGCTTGCCCGAGAGCCGCCCGCAGCGGTACTGCTCGCGCACGCGCGCCTGCAGGGTGAGCAGACTTACAGCCGCACGCTGGTCAGCTCGAGCAAACGAGTCAACCAGCGTGGCGTAAGCCGGTCCAGACAGGGCAGAGAGGAATTGCCTTTTAACAGCGTCTTCGGGCAGCGTCTGCAGACGCTGCGCATCCCGAAGACAACTGTTAAAAAGACGAATGCCAGAGTCAGGGTCACTGTCATCCGAGATCCTCACGTCAAGCAGCTCAGTCAGAGACTCGAACGGAGTCGAATCATCAGCGAGCATACGCACCACCTCGAGGGTGGCACGTTTGCCGTCAGCAGGAACATCAGCCCCAGAAGCCTCCACCCAATTACGGGCAGGAGACCCTGGCGCAGTCAGCAGCAACAGCACAGAATACAACAGCTCATTTGCAGCAGTCATGACAGGGACATTGGCAGCAGACAGCTCAAACAGGGGTGCAAGTGCCTGCGACTGCAGCGTGAAAAGCTGCTGAATCTCGGAAACCAGCTGCGAAAAAATGTCCGAAGCCGACGATTCATTGCCATGAAATTTTGCTGTTTTGTCTCCCAGAACTTTAGTGGCCGCTGTCTTTGCGCACTGAACATCAAATGAGTCTTTTCGTAACCGCTGAACGAGCGTTGCAGCCGCAGCCGATTCGTCAGCCGAAGCTAAATGCGGCGTCGTAGGGGTAGCCGAATTCAGTGCCCCAACATCATCGAAAATAGTCGCTAACTTACGCGCCCTAGCGCGTGTACGTGGTCTAGGCGTTGTGTCCATTCTTAAAATGACGGTGAGATGGGATTGCGGGCTAGCGGTGCGACAGTAACGAACATCTCCGCAGCGGCCATTTCCCGCAGGAGCCTCAGCAAGCAATGGCACAACCAAGCAGGTCATGAGCCGAGTGGCTAATCGTGGGAGCGACCCACAAAACGCGGAGTGTCCTGCCCGCTGATCAAACGGAACGTAAAATATAACCATACTCAGCGACGATACTCTGCCGAATAACTGCCGAAAAAACTGATCTCCACTTCAAAAGGAGGCCATACCGCGGAGAGAAAACCACTGTCTAAGGGGGCGCCCACCCCATCTCTGTGTCAAAACTTAGCCAATCATGGCAACAACTTGGCGCTGTGCCATCAGAATTACTAGGGAAGTGGTGACGCGCATAACCTGCGAGAACAGGTGTTCCGCTCGGGTAAAACAAACTGGCTAAGCTCCCATAATCAGTCCGGCCGAGTGCTTTTATCATGCATCTCGGAAACCCGGATAATACGAAATGATGACTGACAGTACAGTACTACTGTACTGTCATCCTAGCTACTAGCGGAGTCACGGTTCCGATCAGAGACGGGTCAGGCTAGGGGCTATCAGAGCCCATAATAATAACCCTGAACCTAAAGTCCAGCATCATATGGCGAACGCATCATTCGTTCTGCCGATACCAGTCGTTCAACCAATGCCTCGGGTTCACAACCCAATAGCGGTACCATCTGTGAGATGGGAGGCATTCGGTATAGATGAGCTAGCGTTGTGCTAGAGCAGGATCTTCGGACGAAGTCTGCACTCATCACCCGCTCATAAGCTGTGCGCGTGTTACTGTTCAATAACACCTGCACTATCTTATTATATCATAATATATCTTAAGGCTCGCGTCAGCGTCCTTATCAGTTGGTATTCGATCGTTAAGGCGAGAAACGAGAACTCTAGTGTGAGTGCAGCATATATATCAATAATTTTGTGTATACAGGTTGCGGAGCGCAAATCATATCTGGCGACGCAATCGCATAAATATTGATATACTGCATATACTGACCGCTGCAAAAGCGAATAGAGTGCGCGAGGATAATCGTCGCATCCACAGATCGTACACAGCAGCTGAGCGTCATCTACACTGCGCGAAAAGGTGTGCATGCGCCATACAAATGTACGGCGATCACATATGCGCGCGGAAGCGATTCGCAGCTGTAAGAAATGTATGTACGGCGATCACATATGCGCGCAGAAGCGATTCGCAGCTGTAAGAAATGTATGCGCGGCCATCATATGTACGCGCAGGAATGATTCGCAGCTGTAAGAATTACGCAGTATGAGATGCGGGCACGGAAAACATCAGCAGAATCATGATCCGCGCGCAAATTAGCACTCGTATCATGTGCTAAGTATATGGCGACAATATGTGCTCTTTATCAACAACGCGCACAATTGCGATATTCATGATTGCAATAAATCACTTGCAGCGCACGACAATCATTTTGCAGTTTTATGATGACGATGTCAATATAGTTGCAATAATCATCTGCGCATCATATGCGCGCGTCACAATATCCTCTGCAAAATATGTGTATACCGGAATATCCAAGTACACTAGATATCAGAAAGTCCCGTACTCGTGTGGATAAACTGTATAAGATAAGTAAACCCTAAGCTAGATATACCCGGAACGGTCTCGGACGGTCTCGGAGTCTAGCCTACCTGTGACACAGCGTGTGTCACAGTACGAACCTACAGATCAGTCAGCAGTCCAGTGTTGGTCCTAGGGATCTGTCATAGGGGCCTGACCGGGACTCCCAGTCAGGGCTGCCTATACAGATTTCAGCACACCACCCCAGCACTGTGGGTGGTGACTGGCTAGGAGAGTCAGAAAATGTAAAGCTGTAAGTGTTAGGGCAGGAGCCAGGGTGACAAGGCCTAACTGCTAATCTAACTGTGCAATTCTGATACACAAATTAGAACCCTCTAGCTAGCACAAGAGCAGAAACTCACAGGCAATTAAGGTCCTGCTAAACTACTGAAAGGCTCTGTGTCAGCAAGTCAAATTGAAGATTTCAAAGGTGTCAAAGTAAAACCATAAACCAAATTGAAGAAGTCTTTGAGGTCACAGGAGTTCTGCACACCAACATGTTGGTGTGCCTCCAGAGTGAGCAAGAAGTCAATCGACAGTACCAAAGTAGTCAGCGGTGGCCTCACGGAAGTCCATCCCATAATAGGAAGTAAAGAAGCCAGCACCGTAGTAGTGCTCCACATCCAGAGGTCCGCTCTCATGTAATGCCATACCGTAATAAAATGCCATGCCGAAGCCCAAATCCGCTTGAGCTAAATCTTGAAATGCTAGCAGGCTCAGAGTGTCAGGAGGCTCGGGCGGCTGAAGCGGTGGCACATCGTGAGCCAACAAGAAACCCTGAGCCGGGATCACAGAATCAACAAAATCATTCGTAGAGTAAAATGATGGCAGCATCTACACGAGCTCGTAAACGCCTATTGAGGGACTCCGACTTGGACGCCTCAATACGGCTTCTGGATGCGGTTCGGGACACTCCGACCGCTAGCACCCCGCCTGTGGTGCCCCCTGCTGCTTCCAGCAACTCCGACGCCGCTGTCGCGTTGCGGGAGCACCTTGTTGACCAACATGCCGCGGTCGACATGGTCTACAAGGGGCGTTTACATCGGGCTTGGGCCAAGGGTATCCGCGAGGATATCCTTGGTTCCAAGAAACATCAGTGGAACAAGCGCAGTGGAAGCGTGGTGGGCCCATAACCTACCGGAATATCCAAGTTCACTAGATATCAGAAAGTCCCGTACTCGTGTGGATAAACTGTATAAGATAAGTAAACCCTAAGCTAGATATACCCGGAACGGTCTCGGACGGTCTCGGAGTCTAGCCTACCTGTGACACAGCGTGTGTCACAGTACGAACCTACAGATCAGTCAGCAGTCCAGTGTTGGTCCTAGGGATCTGTCATAGGGGCCTGACCGGGACTCCCAGTCAGGGCTGCCTATACAGATTTCAGCAGTGTATACTTGCAGGGATAATCATGAACGGACGCATGATGACAATATTGCAGCATGCCACACAATACTTTGATGACTGCTAAGATATTGCAATTTATTCACTGTCAGATTTGTATACTTACTTGCAATCAAGAGTGTGAACTGCATGAATGCTGTGTACATCTACATGACAGATCATGAATACTTAGCAACAACATAATAATGTGTGCAAGATTAGAGTGTGCGGAGATTGCAATGATTGCAGCACACACACATGCACATATACTTGACTTGCAGTATACATCATCATGAAGTATATAATAAGTGCATGCAGCACATATGCATTACACTACATATACATTATATACTGAGTGACTGCGACACTATGAATTGTGCATACATCATTAATACAGCTTGACCACGCTAACAATTGTAATATATATTACCAGTTTGATCATGATAACAACTGGAATATTAGTATCACATCACAATACATTGTACATTGCACGAGGCATATTGCAGTGCATGTTAGCTATATTGGAATCATGTAAGTGTAAGGTGCCTGAAGGTAATCTCAACACCATAATTAGCTCGTCATGCTCCGACGTAGGATTTGGGAAGAGCATGTACGTTCTATGGTGGATTACTGGATGTCGTGATTATGAACAAGGGGCGGCAATGTAGGGGCTGGCGGGGCGTGGGGGTATTGCTGGGTGCTAAAATGGCGGTGTATCTCTGTTGTGGTTGAGTGTGGGGTGTTGTGAGGGATTTTGGGTTTGAGATGTGGGTGCGGCATTGGATGGCAAGTTTTTTAAATATATCAACGAAGAGGTTCGGCACCCCGTTAGGTGACACCGTTCCAGCAGAACAACACAACACTTTGCAATTGGGCATTCACTGCGGCTCACGTGTCGTGCGCCCAGGTCGCGGCACGAGCGGCTCCTGCGGTGAATGCCCCCAACCTGCCACAAGGCCTAGTTGGTGCCTTTCGAGCAGCCAAGCACGAGTTCACGTCGAAAATTATGAAAGAAACTGCGGGCAAAGGCGTGCTTCGAGCACACGCATGGCAAAAAGGCATGGGTCAGGTGTCCAGACCCGAGCTGGCGCGTCGCCAACCATGAATTCCCACAACCTGTCATACAGGCCCGTCGGGGAATTCACCGCTGCCAACGCCCACATGGGTCGAATTCACAAATACAAACACAATAAAAACTGAAGGAAAAACATTCGGCTGCAATGCTGTCAAAAGGTTGCAGTCAGGTGTTTGGACTCGAGCTGGCGCGCCGTAAGCCGTGAATTCCCACAACCTGTCACCCAGGTCCGTTCGGGGAATTCAACGTTGCCACAGCCTGCGCAGGTCGAATTCACAAAGGTAAACATCATACAAACTGCGGGAAAAACATGGGTTCGGCTACAACCTCGTCAAACAGCAAAAGTCAGGTGTCACGGCTCGAGTTAGCGCGGCTACGGTTGTGCATTCCCAAACGCCGGTCACATACGCCGGTTTGAGCATACTCGGCAAGCAAGCCCTGCGAGGTTCGAATTCGCATAGCAAATGGTGCAAAATATGGTACAAAAAGGCCGGGCGCATCGTGCACACACGTGAATACCGCTGAGAGTGCCTGTAACGGTTCGCCGTCGCGGGTGTGAATTTATGACAAACGCAGCTTCGGGCTATCTCGCCGCTAGGTGCTCAACGGGAAAAATGCCCCTCTGTGGGAATTCACGAGCGTGTCCTGAATTCGCGAACGTTTTCGGACAGCTGCGGATCTCCACCGCTGCGGAACGGCGATATGCGTGTCTATTGCTGTGCTACGTAAAACATGTCAGGCGGCAACGCGCTTCTGCCGCGCCGGCTCGTAGATTCGCAAAACGGGCGCGGGTCTAACTTGCACTCGCAGACTGTAGATTCAGGCTCAGATGGAAGCATGAAAAGCAGAAAGGCAAACGAGCAACACAGGGGGCAATTCACAGATAAAGCAAACACCCCGGCACGACTTCGCACATACATCAGAGTGGCGTGCCGGCACTCTGAGGATCCGAACCAGACTCTTACAAACTGCTAGTGACAAAGCTCTCATGTGGATTCGAAGCATATGTATGTATATATCACATTTAATACTAGGCCACAAGAGGCAAATATCACTATCCCGCAGAATGGTTTTGAAAGGTTCGGATCTAACTTTTCGAAAGCAGGAGCTAGCTAAATACTCAAGCGAGCATAGTGGAAGTCCGTGGACGCCATTGTCGTTTCGGATGCCCTGTGACCATTGGTTCCCAGTGACAGCGGCGTTTGGTGTCAACGCGCGCTTGCGTTTGCCCTGTCATGCATCGCCGAGACGTCATGTGTGGTCGTGTCGTGATGTCACTTTGCGTGATGTCGTGCTTGACGCTCTGCGGTGCTCGCGGATCGGCACGGGCTGGTCGCGGCGACGTCGATGTAGCGCTTGGCGAGGCGTCGTGCATGATTTATACGGGAGGGAGATCTGAGCTGGAGGGTGAACGTGATATGCTCCGGGCGCTCGAGCGGACAATGAACTGGGGTAGGACCGTGACTGAGGGGGGAATGACAATTACTGAAAAAGGGGGTCATGGTTGGGGCGTTTGCTGTCGGCTGAGACGGGCGCGATGGGGGCAAATGCGGTGGGGTCTGACATGGGCTGCGGTAGCGTGACTAAATATGGGGGGTGTGACAGTCCTTTCCGAGGGGTGCCCGAGGGACCCCTTCGCCTTCTAAGCGTGTTTGTTGTTGTGACAGCTTTCGCGATTATGAACAAGGGGCGGCAATGTAGGGGCTGGCGGGGCGTGGGGGTATTGCTGGGTGCTAAAATGGCGGTGTATCTCTGTTGTTGGCTACTGCCCCGTGGTTCGGTACTATCACAAGTACCAAGCCTTCTTATGCTTCATTATGGGCACTAGAGGGGGTGTATGTGTCCCATGAAGGTTTGTTTCGAAAAATCATTTAGGACCCTTTTGATTTATTGTTGTTGCTGAAATTTACTCCCATCGACTTTAGGTATGTGTATGCGCGGCATGCTTTCGGGGGGTGAAAGACCATAAAATTAATTAAAATTTTGGGTACTATTACAAGTACCCGCATGTTTCGCCGCATAACTCCCGCTACACGCTCCGGATGAAGATTCGGAGACCTGTGTTGACAAGTTCGCGAGTTGCCCGATCTGCAGTGTCTCGTCAGATTTTCCATCCGGCCTCATCTTGATGCCAAAATTTGCGGTTGAAGTCGGCAAGTCGCGGGGGTATAGAAAATCTGGGCATTTGCAAAACTAAGCGAAAATCGAAGGCCAAAATTTTGCTACCCAGCGGCATTCGACGCCCTCGTGCGCCCAATATACGTGTGTTATAGACCAATGGCGCATAACGCAACTCAGTTTGGGTGCCTGGGACGAAAATATATGAAGGGTAGCATCTCCATATCAAAGGAGGGCATCGAAAAAAAATCCGGCGTTTCGGTACTTGAGATAGTACCGGAACGCGTTTCGGTACTATCTCAAGTACCACGGGGCAGTAGCCATTGTGGTTGAGTGTGGGGTGTTGTGAGGGATTTTGGGTTTGAGATGTGGGTGCGGCATTGGAGGGCAATTTTTTATAATATATCCCCCCCCCCCAGCTGATGGCGTATGGATAGGGAGACATCAGCTGGCAAGACAAGAAGTGGGTGTGGCGTGGCGATATGAGCGTGATTGTTGATGCTGACGTGTGATTGCGGCTGCGGGCGTGTTGACCTCATAGTTGATGGTTTGCTGCGGCTGCGGGCTTGTTGACCTCATAGTTGATGGCTTGCTGCGGCTGCGGGCTTGTTGATCTCCTAG
>LGRX02021762.1:0-19178 GCA_001247695.2 Cymbomonas tetramitiformis
ATGCATCGCAATGGCTCGCACCGATGAAGGGTGAAACATGCATTGCAATGGCTCGCACCGATGAAGGGTGAAACATGCATCGCAATGGCTCGCACCGATGAAGGGTGAAACATGGATTGATGCCATGGCACTTGAAGGATGGGCCCATTGCCAGAAAGTATCGTCTAATACCACTGGAGATCGAAGCGAGGGGGAATTGGAGGGGCGAACCTGCAGCGAGCTCCAGGCATACACCGGGCGCTTGCTGCGGAACTCCCTTCGAGCCACGGGTGTGTCGCTGTCGTGTTGCAGGACCTCAAATATTAGGGGGTGCGATGCTGAGACCTCCATTTCGGTGCAATCGGCCGCATTGAATCTACGCCAGCAGCACAACAAAGTCGTCATCGAGCTGGTGGCTGAAGCACACCCCAGTGTCATCGAACTGTGACCTGAGTGAGCACGAGCATGCCTAAGTGCCCTCAGCCCCTTCAGGCACTGCGCGGCAAGTGAGATCGTCTGATGGCAGAAGCGCTCCGAGGCGGGTAAAATTGAGTGTGAAAAAGTATGCGATTCACCGTGGGGACAGAAGATTCCAAGTGCCTGACGACCGAATGATTGCCCCAACAGGTTTCGCTGCCACCACGCGTGATGATGCACTCAGGAAGGTGAGCAGAGGGCCTTAGGCGCTAACTTGACACTGTCACATTTCCTCGTTGCCGTCCAAAGCTCCACGGCTTGAATCTGCAAACGGCCGATTCGAGGAAGGCTGCTGGTCAACAAAGGACGGCGCTCTGGTACGAGTTGGCAGGGCTCGGCACACGCCAAATGCGCTGTCACAACAGTATCCACATGCTTTTGGATCTCGGGGTCCTGATCCATATCTGCAAATTGTGGTAAATCCAAGCAAATGGCACAGCACAGGCACCCAGGCACTGAACCGTGTGTGGGCAAAACTCCTGCTCGTGGACGCTTGTACTGCCAAGTGCCCCCTTCACTCTTCCCCGCATGAGATCCCTTTGCAAATTAGATCCCCGCGCTCTGCAAGTCACCATTGTGTCGGCGAGCTTCCAGGAGTGTGGAGCTGTGTTGCGGCGTCGCATCACCTGAAAGTTGCCTTTCAAGTTGATCAACAGCCACGGGTCGCTCTCCTTAGACGTCATTGCCACGGACTTGGCATCCCCCCAATACCCGAAGTGCCTGGACCGCAAGGCCCACCGCTCAGCACATATTGAAGCTGCGCACCCCCTGATTCGACGAGGCTTCCTGCAGATCCTGTTCCTCGACCACGGCCACGTACGAGTGAGGCACGTCATGGCCGCCAAGACGGGGTCGATTTACCTGTACGCTCGATTCCAAAGCTGCCGTGTCGACTGCGCATCGCAGATATCATTTACTCACGATTCCTGCACTCTGGACTCTTTTATGCTCGGGGCTGATGGACGAGCGACTAGAGAATCAACGAAGTGGCAGTGCAGCCATGTGCGAACATCAGGACCCTTCACCCTAGTCCTAGCCCTAAGCCCTAGAAACACAGAACGACGCGCAAGGGCTCTGGTGTTGCGCTCCGTAGAGCAAGCCTGGCAAGGTTGGACGACAAGGGTCGTGACCCCATCACATGGAAGGGGAGCAACAAGGTGCGCGTATACACCTGCCGTCGACTGCGTTTAAGGCTTGGAACCCTTTACCGTCGTCTGCAGCGCCCTCCGTGGAGGACAAGCGCGCGGCCTTCGCGACGTTCACAAGTCGAGGGGACTTCTGTCGTGATGGCACTCCCCATTGTGAGATCCTCTCGCAGCTCTTCGCGATGTTGCTCGTGCTCGTGAAGGTCGCGGGCAGTCTCCACACTTAACTCTACTGCGGCAGTGGTAGCGCAATAGGCTGGAACCAGCAATTCAAATGAAATGGGTATAAGCTGGCAAGACTCGTTCGAGCCAGTCGCGTGCATCCCGCTGTGCGGTAGGCTGGTCGTGCAAACACGGGCCGCACTCGTAATCCACGAGCCGAGCTCTCCGTTATACACTTCCACAGCTGTAAAAGTACGTTTGTGGCGCTCACCTGAAAAACCGTCTCCCTCGCAACGGTGTCTCGCTGCGTCGGTAAAGACTCGGTTGCCAATCTGCACAGACCCGATTTTTACATAATGTAGTGCCATCACAAATTGAGACAGAGGCAGCTTGCGACCCTGAAGTGCATTGCAGCCAGCGAAAGGAAACGAAGGAGGAAATTGGCGCATGGAGTTGTTCGGGTCGATAGTGCACGGTCTGGAACACAGAGCATTTCGCTTCGTCGCGTTTACTCGAGAGAATGAAAATGCAGAGGGCGGTAATTTGCGAGGAGAGGAGTTCGTCAGATGGCGGGCTGCAGAGGAGTTTGCAGGAGAGCTGCGTGAGGAGAGCGGTACGCTGCTGCGTTCGGCTAGGAGAGCGATGCGTTGCGAGGAAAGTGGTGCGTTGTGAAAAGAGTACTTCGAAGCGAGGAAAGCAGTGCGCTGCGAGGAGAGTGGTGCACTACGTGCAGAGCGACGCCCTGCGAGGAAAACGGCGCGCTGTGAGGAGAGTGGGTTGTACGCTGTATTGGATGATGCTTCAAGATCATCTTGCGTTATGCGACCTTCCTCCTGAAAGTTATTATCATCGCCGACCACGACATCTCGAAGGCCTGCACCGTCGATGTTTCCCAAGAGACCTGTAACCTCAAGACTTTCCGATTCTACGGCAACCTCTGTTTGCTTAAGTATCTCTCCACCTTGTCTGAAGGCCACATTTTGCTTGACTCGATTGAAAACGTATGTAAGACCCAAGCTCATAAAGAAGGCAATAAGCGGCACAACAAGCTTTGCCGGTGCCATGCTCAGGAGGGACCAGGCCAAGCAAGGTCCTTCACTACAATTTTAACTGTGCATTGTGATTCTGCCTCCCACAGGAACTACAGCCCTACATCTGCCGCTTGTCGTGAAGACGTCCTTTATACAATTTATAGGGGTCTTGATCGTTGAAATTGTGCACTCGCTCGGCTGCTTCACGACAGTGATACTGTTGATCCTGCGGATTCCCCGTAAATCGGATGACCGCCCAGTCACCTTGTCCGATCCGCTCCCGTTGGGTAGGAATGGCGAGAAAAAGAGCGGAAAGTAAGGCGAAGCAGCAAGGCAGCACTCCAGCGTCAGATCGGAGCCTGAGTTGGAGAACCCATTTTTAAGGGTGGGCGGGCAGGGAAGAAAAATTGCGTTAGGAAACGAAGAAGAAAGACGCAGCAATCGTCAGCAGGTAGGAAAAGTGAAGTATTTTCACCAATTTCCGACTTAAGAGCGACACTCTGCGACACTTGGACTACGAAGCTGGAGGTGAACCGCCACTTCGCGATTCTTCATTTCCGCGATCCGAGGAGTGAGATCGGACGATCCGTCTCCTGAATGACGGTCATCACTGATGACGGAAGGAAAGTCGGCGATCAACAGTGATACTGTTGATCCTGCGGATTCCCCGTAAATCGGATGACCGCCCAGTCACCTTGTCCGATCCGCTCCCGTTGGGTAGGAATGGCGAGAAAAAGAGCGGAAAGTAAGGCGAAGCAACAAGGCACCACTCCAGCGTCGCCTCTCCGCCAACACTCACAACCCCCGCCTCTTGACGCCTTTTCACCCCAACTCTCAAACTCGAGCCAACAGAAATTAATAATCAAATTACTCATACAAATACCCGCACGAATGATTGTGCCGCATTCAGCTCCATGTATTCTTTCGTCGAGACTTTCTCTACCTGCCTTGAGGATGACATTCCCAAGACTTGCCACACTTTCATATAATGTCTAGCAATCCTCTCTGTTTTCCAATACGCCTGTCCCATAACCTGCTGCAGGTCGGCTCCTTCAAGGAAAAGTTCAATTGCTCCCGCTGTCCGAATGCTGAAGAATGTTTCCCCATTGAACAGCCCCGCTTTTTGCAACCAGTATTTGAGGTCTGAATTCATCTGCTTCCTGGAAATCGGACTATTTTCCACTTTGCCAGACCTGACTGGTCTGAACAAGAATCCTTGTGCAAGGTTCAGACCCAAATTTTTCATCACTTGGAGGTAGTCCTCCAACGCTGAGATGGGGCATTTAGATTTATCAGGGAGTCTTTTGATTCCGAAAACGTGTTCATCGCCCGAACGGAGTGTCTTCCCCCACTGGTAGTTGAAGAGAAAACCGGAGTTATCGGGAAATCTTATGATCCCTTCCACCCTTGTGGCGCCCAGCTCCGCCGGTCTCTTCAGAGCGTATAAGTCCATCAGGATCATTGCCTTACATCTAAGAGTGATGAACAAAAGTATCCAATCTTGTGTCGAGGCAAAACCAGCTGCCTCTGCGTTCATGTGAATCACTAGCTTGTCGATCGTACAACTGAAAAGTGGTGTTGCCTGATTTGGGGTGATTCTTGCTTGCAACTGTTCGTTCCTGGTCATCGTTTCATAGACCTTAACCACTCTACCTGTGCACGGGTTGTCCGACCCACCCCTTCCGAAATCCTGGAAGGCACTAGAGAGTCTGCCGATAAGGGAATTCACCGAACTTGCGGCTTGCCTGACTGGGCAACTACATCTTCCCAGTTGAGGGCACGTGGCCGAATGAACGTTAGTCTTACCGAACTGTTCCAAGTAAATAAGATACCATAAGATGTGTTGCGCTGTACACGAATCCAATGACTCTGGTGGGGTCATGCAAGCCAGGAATTCCCCGAGGGCCCGCAAATTTCGGAGTTTGGCCGATTGGTACACATCCCTGGCCCTTGCTTCCTGAAGCTCCTTCGTTCTTAGATGTATGGCGGCCCAGTCAGGGGATTTTCTCAACAGGCTCTTGCCACCACCCTGTTAACCTCAAAATTTCCCCCTTCCCCAAAAGTTACAGGCGTTCAACAATTTGTTTTCCAGGGTAAACGGATTACTATGGGAGGCTTATTAATATATCACATGAATTTTGTGTTTTTGGAATACGAAGTGTTTCTAAGAAAAATCGAATCTAAAAATCCAGACTGCCCACGGGAGTGGGCCTGCTTCTGACCATCTCCCATTTCTAAGTTGTTGGAAACAGACCTCTCCTACTTCAGCGATTCTGAACTTTTGTTTGCACAGCTTATTGTACGTAGTCCACCAGAACCCATCTGGAGAGAAACCATCCCACTGTGGAGCAACCACAGAGGCTGACGCTTTCTGTTCTCTAAGATACATCAGGAACGGTCCCATTAATGCAAAAGGCGGATTAGCATAACAGTTCAGTCCAGCTAGTGGATAGGCAAAGACATTGGTGCCACAAGCTTCTTTCTCTGGCAGCCTTGAGCAAAATCGCATTTTGGGACATCCCCGAACATTAGCCGTTGTTGCGAAGCAGTCGATGTTGTGCCGTCCAAACATCATGTTCAACAGAGGAGAGAACCGTGGCATTAATGAATAATGAGACTCTTCATCCGGGACTACAATAGTTCCATCAGGTCCCCTTGAAAAGGAAACCACCTTCAGCTCCAAGTTGTTATCCGCGACAAATCTATAGAGCTTTTCTGCCAAGTCCTTGCATGCTTTCGCGCCCAGGTTAGACGAGAGGATTCTCGATGAATCCCAGATATTTTTATCCAAGATTATGTCCCAGCGTTGCGGGACCCGTTCTACTGGGATTTTGAACAAGGCTTCAGAAATCAAAATTGACTGATCCACCGACGAGCAGGTTCTCAAATCTCGATAACACGAAATTTCATCTTGGAATTCCCCTGCTCTGATTGATGCCGTGACTTTTGTACCATCGACGTTTGTATCCACGAGTATCGAGCAGTGGGCCTGCTTCCTAAATGCGGACACCTTAATCAGCGACGGCTGGAAGAGTTGACCCAAGAAGAGTTTGAAATGCCTCATCTGCTTACTGTTCAGGAAAAAACTTTTTCTGCAGAATTCGTGCCTCTTTGCCAGGAAGGCATACAGCTTCCTGCATGCAATAAGGATGCCCGGGGCTGCGATTGACATTGAAACCAACTTTCCTGCCACTCTTTCCAGGTCTCTGGCCGAAATACTTGACGAAGCTCGCAGGTCCGTTGCCAGGCTCAAGAACTTATCCCATTTTTTCTGCGGGATGAAGAATTCCTGCTTCGCAAGGTCAATACCAATGCCTAGCCAGGTGATGGTCAAGGACGGAATGAACTCCGTCTTCTCCAGATGAATAAAATATCCTGCCGCCGTCATGCATGACGAGACAACGAACACCGAGATTTTGGCTCTTTCATGTTTCGTAAGAGTTGAAGCTCCCACTGGGGCCGGCCCCCCGGCATTATCATCAATGTAGTATAAATATGGTATCCCCAGCCGCCGGATGAATCCCGCGAATTCTCCCGCGAAGGCGCTATAAATGACCGGCGCTAGCTTCCATCCAAAATTGAGAACTGTATAGACGTAATAAACGCCATCCCACAGGAAACCCATGTACTGTTGCGACTCCTCTGTAAGCATCACATGGAAGAATCCGTTCGCTTGGTCCATAATAAATGCCGGATCCCCCACCTCTAGGATTTGTGGAAGCATTGTCACCGACTCGTAGGTAAACGGAATATCCTTACACCAAAGGTTAAGGAATCTTGCATCGTTGATCTTTCTTGGTTTGGCTGGCTCCACTCCTACCGGCATAACAAGATGCGGGGGAGAGCATTCCCCTTCTTTGCCCCAGACTCTTATCGCTCCCCACCTGAGCTCGTCCTGTATCTTCCCAGAGATCCAGGGGATCAAATGATCCGGTATCGCATGATTCTTGAACTGCATCCTCGGGGGTGTTCTTGAGTCGAAACGAGCCCCTTCGTAAGTGCCTGAAAAATGTTGGAAGAAATCCAAGATGGAGACTCCATTCTTTGCCCATTCTTTGACCAGCAATCCCATCTCTGATGATGTTACCACCGTGTCCCAATAGGGTACACTCATGGATAGTTCCCACCCGGAACTCCCCCGGATCCCTAGCTGGTGCGGAAAGGGGGTCCGGGACCAAATTACCACTGAGGGCATCAATTACTGAAGGGGCCAAGGTGTCCCGCCCTTGGGCTTCACATGGCCCTAAGGACTGTTGCCTGTCCATCACTTCCCGGGCACTGTCGAATCCTTTTACTGCCATGGTAATAAATGCAAGCGGGTCTCTCACACTTGTCGTAGCCGGCATGCCAGAATCCAGTGCGAAGTTGGCCAGGCTGTCAGCCAGTTTATTGTGGTCCCGTGCCACATGCTTGAAATTGAAAACACAATCCGGGCGCAAGGCCATGTGAGCTTTCCCAACGATAAGTAGTCTCTCCAAGTCTTTTGCGATAACGTTACGGGAGCCCGAGAATGCTGACACCACCAGCTCCGAGTCCCCAACAATTGTTGCTGTGGTCAAGTTCCATTCTATTGCTCTTTGGATTGCAATCACGGCCCCCACGAATTCTGCATAATTATTCGTCTTGGATCCAAGGCGCCCGTAGTCCCGGGTCCACTGTTGACCTTGTTCTGAGCAGAGTGCCACCCCGAACGAGGCTTGCCTCAAATCCGGCGATGCGTTAAAGCGGCATGCACCATCGAAGAAAAGCAATCCCTTCCGTGGGGCTGAGTTTGGCTCGTGTCCCTGTTCGAGACAACAACCACACCAGAGCACTCTTCCTTTCAGGAGAAATGCTCCTCGAAAATCGCACCCCGGTCTCTACCGGGCCCCAATCTTGTGGAAAGGGATGGACGATTTTCG
Organism: Cymbomonas tetramitiformis; assembly: GCA_001247695.2. Taxonomy (NCBI): domain Eukaryota; kingdom Viridiplantae; phylum Chlorophyta; class Pyramimonadophyceae; order Pyramimonadales; family Pyramimonadaceae; genus Cymbomonas; species Cymbomonas tetramitiformis. The sequence continues at coordinate 7,696 of LGRX02021762.1, forward strand.
AGCCTGGCCACTTCCGGTGTGCTACTCGTGTAGAGTACTGCGCTTACACTATTGATTTTAACCCCCCAAGGCCTCATCAATAAGAAATTTTTTTCAATAGGGGTTTTATGCTGGTTCGAATTAATTTAATATTTTCCCTATGTATTGTTGGACATTGCGAGATCTACGAAATTAATTACTTTTAAAGCTATTTCTTGTTCCTATTGGTATACGAGATCGACCCAGACTTAATTAATATTTTAGCTATTACTTTGTTGCACCAGCAAGATCGACCCATAAATTAATAATTAGGGATAAGTCTACATCGGGGGCCGACATTTCATTTAAATCCACATCGGGGGCCGACATCTCATTTTAATCCACATCGGGGGCGCAACCTAAAATTCACATCGGGGTAGACATTCATTTTAATCCACATCAGTCATGTCATTTTAATCTACATCGGGGGCTGACATGTCATTTTAATCTACATCGGGGGCCGACATCTCATTTTAATCCACATCGGGTGTAGACATCTCATTTTAATCCACATCGGGGGTATGCATTACCTTCAACGGAAGGATATAATGTAAACGAAACATAATTCTGCAAATCCAACCGGTAGATATGTAAATCATATCGCGATGAAAATATCTACCGGTTGGATTCGCGAAATAATGTTTTTTGGAGCAGAGAGCCGTTCTCGAAGGCAGTTTTCTTGGGACGACCTACGACGACCTTGGACTTCTGGAACGCCTTGTATAAAACAGGCTGCCGCCGCTTCTCAGCTTCGTTCAGCTCCTCCTGCTCCTCCTCACTGTCATCGTCTCCTCCACATATTCCTCGTATATATTCGGTGTCACTCAACTTGGGCCTGCGCACCACGGGGTCGTTGTTCGTGCTCTTCACCCCTCTCTTCACCCCTACTAAGCTGCTAAAGATAGAAGCTTGAGGTAGCTTGTCCAACCGCCGACGCTTAGCCAACATGTCACCCAGGGTAACGGAGACACATTGACATGGTCCAGGAGCATATCCCCTTGCCTTACATATCAAACAATCGTGGTCAGGAACGCTCATGACACTCTATCACTGTCGCTATGAAGGTCAAGGCGGCTGAATGGCTGGAACAATAAGAACCTGAGAGGGTTCTCGAATCTGTTTGCCGCTCGCCATGTCAACGAGCGCCTTCCGTCGCCTTGCCTCGGCAATGGTATGCCGTGGGATGATATCATTAATTAATTTCGTCACTATCGATTGTTGTATGTCGTGCGATGGAGATCTTTATTTAGTTTTGAAACTATTTCTTGTTCCTATTGACAGGGTCGATAGGCTCAGACATATTTATTTATTCACTATTGATTTGTTGGACACTTGTCGCTCGCGCGAGTTATTTAATTTCTGAAAATTGTAAACGGATACTATAAATTTCCCCAATTAATTAATTATGTTTAAAATCAATAGTGTAAGCGCAGTAACCCACCCGTTGTGGTCAGTACTCTAACCGTCCAGCATCCCCATGTTAAAGGGAGGCTTCTATGACGGACGGGACCAGGTGGTCCGTGCAGGCAAGATAATTGGCATTAATTGCCTGTATCCGCGAAGCACTCCAATTTGAGATATGCATCCCAAAGTCCGAAACCCAGTGTTCCGAAGCTGATCACGAAATCTAACGTAGAGCAAAAAAAAAAAAGCAAATCCAAATATCGAAATCCAGGATCCCGAAGGCTGAAATTTGAAAATTTAACGTAGAGCAAAATCAGCGAAATCGAAATTTCGAAAATCTAACGTAGAGCAAAAAAACAAATCCAAAATTCGAAAATCCAGCATCCCGAAGACTGAAGACTGAAAATCTAACGTAGAGCAAAATCAGCCAAATCGAAATTTCGAAATCTAACGTAGAGCAAAAATACCAAATCCAAAATTCGAAAAATCCAGCATCCCGAATTTGAAATCTGAAAATCTAACGTAGAGCAAAATCGGCCAAATCGACATTTCGAAAATCTAACGTAGAGCAAATTCACAAAAATGCAAAATTAACTTATCAAGCAAATCCATATCACATGCAACAATGCATTTCAATTTGGTATTTAAACCTGGAATCTGATGTTACAAGGTAAGACAGGCATCCTGGCCCGCTCCCAAATATTGATACACTATATACATATTATACAGACCAGCATTCTGGCAACTTTTGACGATTTCTAAACAGGCTCCCTCTGAGGAGGTGGTGGCAACTGAGGCAACTGGTTTTGGTTATTCCTATTGTCATTCTTATTTCGTTTGTCCACCCAAGTCACATTGATGGATCCATCCTTGTTCAACGCATAAGGGGACTTGCAGTCCCGCAGCATATGTGACCCCTGGCATTTTGGGCATTTGGCATTACCATCTGCAGGGGCTCCCGGTTTTGCAGTAACATGCTTAGTGGCTCCTGATAACGAGGCCTTCTTGGATTGGGTTTTAATGAACATCTGCAATTCTGACTCGTGCGCATCATCCTTCTCACACTCTGGAACTGTAGCCCTTATTTGTTGATGTGCAAACAGGGCAATGTGATTGTCCGGCAAGGATGCATCCCTAGTACCTCCTGCCAACTCCCTCTCGATGAGAGTGGCAAGGGAATACAAGGACTGAGGAGTCTCCGGCTCCCTCGAACTAGCTCCCGGCAAACCAAAAGCAGCTGCCACCTTTCGCATCAGCTTCGGTATCTCCGGCACCGATTTCCCCGGGGTCGGGCACCAGTCCAACAGCTCGCTTCTCAATCGGTGTGCTTTCAACCAGTTGGAGACCCCCTTGGTCTCCTCTTGCATGGATCTTTGGAGCACCGAGTCCACGTACGCCTGAATGTCGAATCCCGGCGTCATCGATGATGCCAATCCCAAAGGAGCCTGCTCCCTCATGCCACCATCCATCTTCATTTACTTGAGGTTGAGGAAACACTCACATATCGTCCTTTGCCTCGATACAAACATGCATAATAATGTGTTACAACAGTAACATCTTCTCGCCCCCACTCTGACAATGCACGTAATGCAATAATCATAAGGGGTCATAATCTGAGGCAATCACATCACCCTCCCTAATCATTAATTCCAGCATCAGCTTGTCACGAGCATGCAATTTTTTCATCAATCGGATCAAAGAAATTTTCATACCTATCCTCACATCGAACAAAGCAATCATAGTCATCATAAATGCAGTACTTATTGTCCAACATTACAGGAACTATTTCGTCATAATTAGAGCAACTTCATCATCATGATAACAGCAATAATTTCAATCCCATTTTCAGCAATCCTCACAGCAATTCAAGTTGTAATATAACAAATTCATATTTTCAATATAAACAAATTCATATTTTCAAATAGCATTCATCTCAATTGCAGCAATTATTTATCATCATAATAACAGCAAACAATTTCGATCCTAATTACAACAATTAATGCCAAATTTTTGAAACAATGCAACAATCAGGAAATTACAACTCTCATGCAAGACTGCCCTCAGAAAATAATACAACTATATCTACCACAGATATGTGAATCTGTCCTCCCCATATGGGAGTTCATCCACAATCAGCACAGATCTACACAATGGACGTCTGACTACTTTTCTATAGGTCATGGTGAAAACAGCATGTATTGCTGCTGGCTGGACCAAGCTGGTCAAATGGTACATTTCATTCAGGCCATCGAAACAGGCTACATGATAGTGGTGATTGCATGCAGTTGACACACACGGCATCTCTCCTAGCAGGCTGGCTAGGCAAATGGCACAATCATCTCCCACCGTTGGGGCAGTCAGAGTTCTTGTGAGCACCACTTCATCATCAGCCTCCCGAGCCTGCAATATCAACCAATTTTTGTCAAGAAGGCCCATAACCAGGAGCTTACATCCGACCAGATATTTTGGAACCAATTGTCCACATAAACAACCCCCACGGGGTACAATGTCCCTCCAAGAGGAGACACCTCACAGATTGAGGATTTCAAACAACAAAAAAAAAACCCCACGGGGTACATACTCTTCCAAGAAGAGCCTCACTCAGTGTGAGGATAACCAAGTTCTTGTTGTCCCCACGGGACACAAGCAGCATTTTAAATTCAAACTTTTTAAAGCAAGTCAAAACTTTTTAAATTGGCAGGCTACAAACAGCAGCATAAAAGTTTACAAGAACCAAATTTTCACCACCTAGGAAGCGCCCACAAGCCCAGGCACTGCGCTCCTAGATTACTGCAAGGGCCCTAACTAATTACTCTTTGTGACACGAGGACGGGGACCGGACTATTCTAAAAGAGGGGAAGAATTCCTAACTAGTGAAACGGGTTGAACAGGCTGATTAAGTTTGTATCAAACTACAGGGAAGGAGAAGGCCCTAGCAAATTAAACCGAAACGAATTCAAATTTCTAAAGGAAAAGGAGAGGGCAAGCAGGAGCGCTCGGGCTAGCTACCTGGGCTGGTTGCAGAGGTTCTTGTGCTTGGCTTGCGGGGGGGGCGAGGCCAGAGAAAAGACCTTGCTCCGCATTCGGGTCCGTGTGCGGGCCGAACCCCGGCGGGTACGTCGGGGTCTGCGCGGCTCCCGGCCGGACGTACAACGGGGACGGGGGCCGTCGGGGGCCCGTGCCCTCGGTGACCGGGACAGCTGGAGGCGTTTGGTGTCCCGATTCCCGGGACACCAAGTCAGTCGGGACGTCCCCCATTGGCGGGGGGACCGGCCCCCCCGCGTTCAGATCAGTACGCGGGGTCAAAGTCACAGGTGTAGCCATATCCCCCGTCGGGGGCGTACGTGACCTCTCCAGCACCTCGCGGAAGCTCTCCAAATTCCGAACCATAGTTGCTCTGGACTGGTTGTTCGACACCTCCAGACCAGGGACCTTGGCACAGATCTTCCGAAGGTGCTCGGTCTTAAAGATTGAGGGGTTCAGAAGTAATTCCTTGCTAGGCAGCACGAAGAAGTTAAGTCCAGTAAAGGCGTTCACCGTCAGGTCGGGAATAGTCAGCCTTTCCTCCGTCGCGTGGTGGACTTCATCGCGGGACGCCTGCGGACGGAGAGGGAGGCTGCCCCCCCCCGCAACATCCTCCGCCAAGGACGTTCTCTGCAGCACATTTCTTGCCGGAGGAGGAGAGTCAGCGCGTCCAGGGGCAGCTTGGTCGCCAAACGACAATTCCTGCAACAAGGACGGTCCGGACGGCGCCTCCGGCGTTTCAACATTCTCTCGGGACCACCTTTCCCCCGCGTCGACCACCTCGTCACCGTCTTCAGATTCATTAAGACCCAACGAGCGAAAGATTGCGGGCTCCTCCCGCGGAGGGGAGACCCGCAGAGCCGCGGTCGCTGCATTAAACGCGGACGACATAACGTTGGGCACGGAATTCTCATCAAGCAGACGGGGCCGTGCGCTGCGGGAGGCGCGGGTCGCCCTCCGCAAATCAGAACTAGTAGCGATTGCTGCGGAAACCATGATTGTAAGAAGAAAACTTGCGTTAGGAAACGGAGAAGAAAGACGCAGCAATCGGCAGCAGGTAGGAAAAGTGAAGTATTTTCACCAATTTCCGACTTAAGAGCGACACTCTGCGACACTTGGACTACGAAGCTGGAGGTGAACCGCCACTTCGCGATTCTTCATTTCCGCGATCCGAGGAGTGAGATCGGACGATCCGTCTCCTGCATGACGGTCATCACTGATGACGGAAGGAAAGTCGGCGATCAACAGTCGAGCAGCCGAGAGATGGAATTAACCCGGAACCCCTCAAACCCGGCTGCTGCTTCGTGTCAATTTGAATTTCACGACAGTCGACTGTTGCGCATGAACTCTTGTTCCGTTGCGCGTTGGTCTTGCTCCAGACGAGAGGTATCGACCTTCGAGTATTACCATCGAGTATCACCATCGACTATCGTATCGGTATGGCAATTTGCGTTTTGCGATGATAAAAAAAGTTGCTTCGCGGATTATGAACGATCGAATGAAGTACCAAGGGGAGTAACTATTACTAGCTCTATAGTAGTAGCATAGCTACGCTACTACTATAGCAATAGGTTACTCCCCTTGGAAGTATTGTAGAAGTTGAACCTCTCGCTCTCCTCTCGAGCCGGACCGGGAGGGAGGGTTCATCAAGTTGAGGGTTACCGTCAACGTATCAACCGCACGAGGAAATGTGAGTTTGCGTTTGACCGCTCCGAATCGATAATGCACCCTTGCGCCCGTCCTAAGCATCCCGTCCTAAGCATCCCGTCCTAAGCGCTCGACGGTCGCGACAGCTCGCGATCCTGAATCTGACCTGCTCGTCATCATCGGGTTTCTGAATTACCGAGAGCTCCGCGATTTAATCGGGCATTTCCAGCATTTTTAATGCCGCGATAAATTCGGCCGCCATTCGTTTTTATTTTTCCGTAAAATCTGTCATACGTCATTGTCAGTCAAACTGACTTACAAAGTGGGACACATACTCCCACATTCCTCATTTTTACGGTTGACGGCTGCTAGACTGACAGAGAGACACTTGAGACACTTTAGTCTGTATTCTTGGGGATCTCTTCTCGGATCTTTGACTCTCACTGACTGAGAGACACTTTACGTCTGTATTCTTGGGGATCTCTTCTCGGATCTTTGGCTCTCGCTGACTGAGAGACACTTTTCGTCTGCATTCTTGGGGCCATCAAATTTAGGGTTTGCTTCACATAACCACTGAGACACTTTACGTCTGTACTGAGACACTTGCTGGAATTGACGCTACGACTAGTTCGTACAGTCTAGTGTCATTCCTGTATGTCATCTTCGGTGGTCAGCCTGTGTCACTCATCTCGGGTATATATCGTTCTTATATCCGAGTTTAGTGATCCGTTGTTTCACCGTCGGCAGCGGGTCCTCACTGCCTGAGCTGCTGTTTCCAGCAGGTTATGGTCCCTCTCACGTTCGCGTGAACTGAATTTTAGCGTAGAGTTTTATTTTATTTCCGCCCTATCTTTCGGTTGAGCGTCTCCACGTCTTGTGGGGCGCTTTAGAGCATATTCTACGTATTTTCTGGAGGCGGCTGCTTACGGCTTTGGGCGATTACGACGGGGTGGACTCCTACGATTTTTGTTACGTTATTTCTTTGTTAGATCTCGTTTTCTTCGATGGATTCCAAGCAGATTTCTTCGAGTGAGGAGCTTGCAGCTCTTTTAGCATCTATTGACTCTGGTTTTGAGAGGGTTCTTACTCTCAAGCGTTCTCAGCTGTTATCATTATGCAGCTCTATGGCGCGCTCCCTTTCGCATTTTCGTTGCGCGGATTCTTCGGCTGTTTCATCGGATCCCATTCAGCCAATTTCTTTACACATTGTTGTTTCAGAGACTGGCGCACAGGTTGGTGGTGCCCAGTGCGTTGGGCAATCAACCGTAAAATCCGAGAGTTTTCGTGCTGCGCTTTGTGAGAATGGAGTTGGCGATGGCATGGCGATCCTGAGTTCGCGATCTATTTCGACTCAAGTTACCACCACTCGACCCTTCCCTAGTGCCACTAGGGCAAGAGACACTGCCCAACAGGCCCCTCCTGTTAGGACAGAAGTTCATTACATTCATGCACCTCCAGTTGCGCCTTCCTATATGGGCTCTGGGTTGAGCCGCGATTTCGAGGAGTGTTTATCTAGTGAAGAGGAGGATGAATCGGAGTACCCACTTGGGTATTTCGACGATTCCGATGGCAGTTGTGAGGAAGAGGAGGAGCACCATGGCCACTTGGCCGCTCCGCATTTTTCGTCCGATCGATTGGAACGGGATTCCGAGCTGGACACAGGTTTTCAGCGGGACTCTTATGGCGGAAGTTTCGAGGCCCCACTTGGGGAAGAGTTTTTACCGCAGAGTGAGTTTCATGTGGGCACAGTTTCTTTTGAGGGTGAGCCTATTGTGGACGATGAGGATGTCTACACCGCAGAGGAGTGGGCTGCCTGGGAGGCAGGAGCCCACGATTCCGATGGAACTGGTGGTGCAGAATTTTATGATGAAGATTCTTATTCTGAGGAGGATGCTGGTTACGATTCTGGTGGTGCTTACTATTAATTTTCTTTAAACAAACAGGCGGTGCTCTCTGTTTCATTTCTCCACCACTTGCTGTAGTTTTGGAAGCTAGAATCCTGTTTTTTCATTTTGACCACTTGCGGGCAGCTTGAACGAATGAGACGAACATTTTATGGCAGCAGACCTATTCTAGTTCACAGTGTATTCGAGTTAAACCGACAGGCAAAATTTGCTTTATGATTCTTCCATCACATGCCGACAGGCGAGTTCTGTGGGGAGCACCCACCACTAGCTGGCAGAGAATTGATCTTAGCAGACCGAATTGGTACTAGCAGTTTCCTAGGCTTAGCAGTATTATTTTGCTAGCCTGTACTTTCATCTTGCCACCTGTGACTTTGGCTAGCTTCCTAGAGTTGACATTTCTTTACATTCTCTGTAAACTCTAGTAGCTAGGGTGGTGAGTGTCACTAGCTGGTCCACCTCAGATGAGGTGGTGTGCTGGAATTGACGCTACGACTAGTTCGTACAGTCTAGTGTCATTCCTGTATGTCATCTTCGGTGGTCAGCCTGTGTCACTCATCTCGGGTATATATCGTTCTTATATCCGAGTTTAGTGATCCGTTGTTTCACCGTCGGCAGCGGGTCCTCACTGCCTGAGCTGCTGTTTCCAGCAACACTTTACGTGTATACTGAGACACTTTACGTCTGCAGAGCCAAATCTTTAGGGTTTGCCGTGTATCCACGATTCAAGCTTCAACCTTCATTATGAACTCCATTCCTACATTGGGTTTTCAGACTTTTAGAAGAGGAATTGCCTCGTGACATCTTAGGAAGGGGCAAACATTTGGCCATTATGCACCATGTGAACTTGGTTGCATTGACCCTAAATGAGCCCCTAGGTGCCTTCGAGTGTGAAACCAAAGTCCGTAGCCAAAGTGAAACGGGCCCAATCTATGATTGCAAATTCAGAGTCACGAGTATTGGAACATCCTTCAACGAGTTTAGTTGCACTTGCGCCTTTGAAGGACCGTCCCCATGCAAGCATGCCGCCGCAAGTCTTCTTTGCATGACCACCGATGCCCCTATGTACACTTTCTCAAGGGCACCCTTAAGCAACCTTCAGCCGACAACCGACCATGCCCCTCCGAGGTCATCCCCGCGCTTGGAAGAGAAGAAAGCTTCGTCCGATGGCCAACTTTTCAAGTATCCAAGCAACCCACAATCCGTGATACATCGCCCGGTGGAAGAAGTGCTCAAGGTTCTTGATTTGCCTAATGAGGCGTGGGTGCCCGTTCATGGTCCGCAGAGAGGTGGTCGTGCAGATTTTTTCCGTTCCCTTCATACCGAGCATCCTCAAATATTGGGGGAACAATGTGCCCTTGCCGCATCCAGGGACTTCATCAAGCGGCACAAAGTGGGTGCAAATCACCGCACCCGCGTGGCCTCCAAAGGCCCTTCGATTGACTTTGATTGGTGGTATTTCTTTGAGTGTGCTTGTCCGAGGTGCCCACATAAAAGCTACTTTGGCGGCTTCTTCCGTGACTTTGATAAGGATGCCTCTACCTATCCCATCACCGTAGTCAATGTTACTCCATGTGCCCATTATACGAAGCTTACATCATGAAAGGGTATGGACGGGTGCGGGGCATGCAACGAACCCATCTTTTGGAGAAGATCAAAGGTGTCCTCGCTTCCCAAGGCCTAGCCACTACCGCCGCCAATGCGTACAATCAGATGTTAGTCTTATTAGGCGATGATGCTTCCGGCAACCGTTCGGAAATCGGTATATCCAAGCGTACCGCACAAAAGGTCTTGTATGATGACAAGACATCATTTCGGCAAGATGCGGATGTCTTTCAAAGTCTACACAAAATGGTGACCGATGAGCAAGACCTCCCCGCGAAGGACCGCTTTATAGCTAGAGTTCAAATGTTCCCGATGAGTGTAGATATTTTCAGTGACGAGATGATCGCAATTTACCACAAACACGGTAGAGTTGCCTTGTTCGTGGATGGCACGGGGGCGATTGTTGATCATCATGAGGAGCAAGCCATCGTATCGGATGGGGACACCACCCGCAAGAAGCACCCCTTAAATTTCACGGCTCAGATTCCTCAAGAGGCCGCCGGCTCTCGTGCTCGCCCACCCTTTATAATTTGGGAACATGTGGGCATGGATCTGCGGGGAAGCGCCCTTGCCGCATCTCTTTTGTTTTATCGATCAAGGGAGAAGAAACTTTTCGGATATTGCATCATCCCGCGGGAATGTCACTCCGATTGTGGGTTGAACCTTTTGGCTCCGATATTGCTTGTATACAATGGGGAGACATTCGATGACTACGATGCCCGCGTTCGGAAGGAGTTTGCGGGTGAGATTCCCCGCTCCCAAACCTTTCTTTTATACGTTTGGTGTCGTTGGCATTGTCATCGGGCTATTACTCTCAAGTGCAAGAAGGACATGACGGAGATCGAGGTGAAGCTACACAACAAGATACAATGGGGTACTCTAGGGTGCCGCATGTTTGACTACGTCCGTGAGGCCACGTCCATGGCGAACTTTGAGCACCGCAAACTGATGGTGGAGTCCATGTTGACCGCGGAGGACATTGAGGACCTTCGTGAAGGCTTGGTTTTCAAGGAGGCAAATGAGACGAGCGCGAGCGGAGAGGTCTTCTTGATACAGTATTCCGTTACACCCTCTTACCACATTGGGGAACCATAAAGATGCCAAACGATGGGGAAGGGGTGCCCAATGTCGTGCGGAGCACTACATCGAGTGTTTACATGACCGGCTTTTGGTGGAAGTATGCGGTGTTATGGGTGAAATTATTTTTTCCGGGGGTAACTCATCAAACCGATGCGGTGAGTGAGACTAGGTACAATGTTTTGAAGAATGTGGAGCTTGGTGGGAACTTGCACGTGCGAGTAGACGAGTATCTTTCTAGGCGAGTCGCTTTGGCCAAGGGCAATATTAAGCAATTTTGGGATGAGCAAGCGAAGTGCAAGAGCAAGAAGATACCTTTGCCCGCGGTTCAAGATGCCGAGATTCCGGAGGAGACGGTTGGCGATGGGCCGTCATTGGATATGGAAGAGACTTGGCAACGACCGGGCAAAGGTCGGAAAAGGAAGGATGCCCCGAATGCCCGAGACCTTGAGTTGCAAGGTATGTTGAACCGCGCCATTGCCGAGGCGAAAGCCCTCTCTCTCTCGAAGGGCCGGATATATGGACAGAAGGAAGTGATCGCCGATATGCACCTAGTGGGTGGACCGCAAGCGAAGATTCTTTCCATCTCGTGGTTGAGTAGATTCCTCCATGGCAAGGCGCATGCCAAGGGGGACATGGTGGACACGATTTTGAGATATGTTCAACGGTTCGCAAAAAACCCAAGCAAGCATGCGATATGTTGTGTGTGAGCTACAATAATAATAATAATAATAATAATAATAATAATAGGAATAAGTTTAGATTGGGTGTAGACATTTCATTATAATCCAGATTGGGTGTAGG
>LGRX02021765.1:0-18192 GCA_001247695.2 Cymbomonas tetramitiformis
TTAACACGCAACTCCCGACCCATGGGCATCCACAACAACCCGCCACAAACCATACCTCGGGTTACAGGCGCGTGCTCGGGGAGCTGTCCCCACATCTTGAACATCCCAAAGCAACCTTCTACAACCGAGCGCCTGCCCACTATGCACACCGTCGCCCAGAATACGGTACCGCCCACTATCACATGCAGCCCCTAAGGATCAGGCGCGTGTCCGGGGAGCTGTCCCCACATCGCAGCCGTCACCAACAGCCTGCGCACTAACCCATGCGACTTCCATACACACCGTACCTCGGTGACGCCACGGGTCCGGGCGGGGCGCGTAGGGAGTGCTAACAGCCCTCTTAACACGCAACTCCCGACCCATCGGCATGATGCCACCACCCGTCGCGGGTCCGGGGGCGCGTAGAGAGTGCTAACAGCCCTCTTAACACGCAACTCCCGACCCATGGGCATCCACAACAACCCGCCACAAACCATACCTCGGGTTACAGGCGCGTGCTCGGGGAGCTGTCCCCACATCTTGAACATCCCAAGCAGCCTTCTACAACCGGGCGCCTGCCCACCATGCACACCGTCGCCCAGAATACGGTACCGCCCACTATCACATGACAGCCCTAAGGATCAGGCGCGTGTCCGGGGAGCTGTCCCCACATCGCAGCCGTCACCAACAGCCTGCGCACTAACCCATGCGACTTCCATACACACCGTGCCTCGGTGACGCCACGGGTCCGGGGGCGCGTAGGGAGTGCTAACAGCCCTCTTAACACGCAGCTCCCGACCCATCGGCTTGATGCCACCACCCGTCGCGGGTCTGGGGGCGCGTAGGGAGTGCTAACAGCCCTCTTAACACGCAACTCCCGACCCATGGGCATCCACAACAACCCGCCACAAACCATACCTCAGGTTACAGGCGCGTGCTCGGGGAGCTGTCCCCACATCTTGAACATCCCAAGCAACCTTCTACAACCGGGCGCCTGCTGCCCACCATGCACACCGTCGCCCAGAATACGGTACCGCCCACTATCACATGCAGCCCCTAAGGATCAGGCGCGTGTCCGGGGAGCTGTCCCCACATCGCAGCCGTCACCAACAGCCTGCGCACTAACCCATGCGACTTCCATACACACCGTACCTCGGTGACGCCACGGGTCCGGGGGGCGCGTAGGGAGTGCTAACAGCCCTCTTAACACGCAACTCCCGACCCATCGGCTTCATGCCACCACCCGTCGCGGGTCTGGGGGCGCGTAGGGAGTGCTAACAGCCCTCTTAACACGCAACTCCCGACCCATGGGCATCCACAACAACCCGCCACAAACCATACCTCGGGTTACAGGCGCGTGCTCGGGGAGCTGTCCCCACATCTTGAACATCCCAACAACCTTCTACAACCGGGCGCCTGCCCACCATGCACACCGTCGCCCAGAATACGGTACCGCCCACTATCACATGCAGCCCCTAAGGATCAGGCGCGTGTCCGGGGAGCTGTCCCCACATCGCAGCCGTCACCAACAGCCTGCGCACTAACCCATGCGACTTCCATACACACGGTACCTCGGTGACGCCACGGGTCCGGGGGCGCGTAGGGAGTGCTAACAGCCCTCTTAACACGCAACTCCCGACCCACCGGCATCCACAACAACCCACTTCAACAGATTCCGCGTGTTGCAGGCACACCACGCTCTTTCTCTCATAGGAATACGGGGGGCGCGTAGAATGGCTGTAAAAGGTCGGAACTCACCACGGAAGGCTGGACAGCTTCTTCGCCGGCTGCCCCGCGTCCCGCTCCGGGTCCACCTTCAGGCTGTTCAGCTCCCCCCTGCGAAGACCATCGATACACACCGCAACCCACACCGTTCCTCCGTGACGCCACGGGTCCGGGGGCGCGTAGGGAGTGCTAACAGCGCTCTTAACACGCAACTCCCGACCCATCGGCAACACGCCAATTCCCGTCTCGGGTCTGGGGTGCGTGAAGTAAGCATACCTCTTTTGTTTCATTAAAGCTATTGGCAACCGCACAAAAAAAAGAAGAAGATTAATACTCACCGCAGGATGCACCACCGCGACCTCTTCTCCAGACGCAACGTGCTCCGCGGCTCCAACTACGGGAGCTCCGCCCTGCCAGTGGTGAAGCAAGGAGACGGTTCCTCCCTTCACGTCGTCTTCAAAAAAAAAGAGCGCACGCCTAACAAAAAGAGCATGGGCTCCAGTGCCAACAAGAAAATCCAATGTTCGGCCGAGTGTCCAGGAAGATGTCCCCACATCGCGGCCGTCACCTCCGTATTTACCGTGCATAGCAAGCAAAAAACAGCGCATGCCTACGGAAACTGCATGCGTAACATACCACACAAAGACCCCCAAAAAAACCCCACGGTTCGGGCGCGTGTCCAGGGAGCTGTCCCCACATCGCAGCCGTCACCTCCGTACGTACCCGTGCATAGCAAGCAAAAAACAGCGCATGCCTACCGAAACTGCATGCGTAACATACCACACATAGACCCCCAAAAAAACCCCCACGGTTCGGGCGCGTGTCCAGGGAGCTGTCCCCACATCGCAGCCGTCACCTCTGTACGTACCCGCGCATAGCAAGCAAAAACAGCGCATGCCTACCGAAACTGCCTGCGTAACATACCACACAAAGACCCCCAAAAAAACCCCACGGTTCGGGCGCGTGTCCAGGGAGCTGTCCCCACATCGCAGCCGTCACCTCCGTACGTACCCGTGCATAGCAAGCAAAAAACAGCGCATGCCTACGGAAACTGCATGCGTAACATACCACACATAGACCCCAAAAAAACCCCCCACGGTTCGGGCGCGTGTCCAGGGAGTTGTCCCCACATCGCAGCCGTCACCTCTGTACGTACCCGCGCATAGCAAGCAAAAAACAGCGCATGCCTACCGAAACTGCATGCGTAACATACCACACAAAGACCCCAAAAAACCCCCACGGTTCGGGCGCGTGTCCAGGGAGCTGTCCCCACATACATCGCAGCCGTCACCTCCCTAATTACCACATGAAATGCTGCCCACTCGAGCCACTGGAAAAGAAAAGGTCTGCCGCTTGTGTAATACAACACTGAAAAAACTCATTGCCCAAAACCGCACATACTAAGCATACACTAAAAAAGCCCCCACGGTTCGGGCGCGTGTCCAGGGAGCTGTCCCCACATCGCAGCCGTCCCCTCCCTAATTACCGAGTCCGGAAAGCATACACCTGCAGGCGCACCATAACCAAAAAAGCCCCACGGTTCGGGCGCGTGTCCATCCAGGGAGCTGTCCCCACATCGCAGCCGTCCCCTCCCAAACAACTGTGTCCCAGCAAATGCATCCCCACCCACTGCCAACGCATTCCACAAAATAAGAAGAACATCAAGGTCAACGCACCGCTGGTCCTGGCTGTACCACTGCCGTCTGGAGGCCCCCCGTGCCGGGCGCAAGGGGGAATGTATTCAAAGGGGCGGCGGGAACGGACTGCATTCTCTCTACAACAAAATAACGCCAGTAAAATTTTCAAGACAGAGTCTTGTAACAAGATTTGAATAATAAGTTCTACGGCGCGCCCTACTTGTTTCAAATCGATTGTCCGTCCTTCAAGCAACTACCTCACCTAGTGTGACGCACGACCTGCTGTACGTACGTACTAGTATGACTGTATGTAGTGCGTGCGTGATGGGTCAAATACACCTCCAGGCGGACATTTTCATGTGTATAATTACTTTGAGCCCCCCGCCACCCAAATTATACTCTCTTCAGTCACCAGCAGGACACGGTTTTGGCTTAACTTTCTTGTGTATAATTAATCGAGTCCCCCGCCGCCCACCATGCATTCAGCAAGACACGGTTTTCACTCGACTTTTCTTATCTTTTGCTCTGACGTACTCGCTCGCGTCCTCGCTCGTTGTTACATCGATGTCCACGGGCATTCTGAAGGCCAGCTGATGCCCGAATTGTATAAAACATGACACGCGGTATAATTTTCATGGACTTAAGAAAAGATAAGAAAACTTAAGAAAAGTTAAGCAAACTTAAGAAAACTTAAGCGAATACCTTGTTCAAGTGGTACACTTCGGTGCCATTCTTCTTCTTCGTCTTGCGCACAATCGTTCCCGTCCAGTAACCTATCTCAGGACAGTCGTTACTGTATTGGGGCCATTCTTCTCTCTGAACACGGAACGTTCGGCCCAAGAAACTGGACTTTCCCATTGTTCGTCGTTGAAAATGAGGTCGGCTGTGCCCACCTCTGCTCAATAACGAGTAAGTGACCGATCGTCCTGGTTCAGGCTATCGAAGTTCAGTGTAAATCATCGATCGCAGTTCTCGACAAATCCGACCCTAGTTGCCAGTCTTATCGAGCCCTACGCCAACCCTGCTCAGAATTATTAGGTGAATCGTCTGTATCTCGCGTTTTAGAAATCTGAACTTTTGTGTCATAGGCCCCAAGCGTTACCCGTACCTTGATATAGCCATCGTCGGTGGAGTTCGTTTATACTGCGATAAAAAATCATACCGGAAATCCAACTAGTCCGATTAAAGTAGGACGCCTCATTGACTCTTAAGCCGCCGACGTCGTCGTTCACAACTCTCCGAGGATGAAAAAAAAACCGCGCAAGTGCCACAGGAAACACAATAATTTCTGAGGTAAACGTGCCAGGCATATCGGGGCATGTAATGCGTACTCGTGTTTCAAGGGCCCACAGAAATCGTTCTTCTACCCATGCGTGCAAAAAGCATTCCTCGCGGGAACGGCGTCTTTCGCGGATGGCGGGAAGCAAAAAACGGAAAAGGACAATGTAGTAGTCTGGCATCTGGGTGTGTCGCTCACTGGTAGGAGGTGGGGTCTATCGTGAGCGAAAGCGAGAAATGAATGCTGATGAAGAGATAGGCAGGCTTTATAATGCGTGACATTTTACATACCAAGCATGCGTATAGGCATAACATGAGTCATACAATGAGTGCAAGGAAATCAAACGTGGTAATACCATGATAGTTCAACATTAGATATTCACAATATATACCATTGTTTGACAACTCCTATATACAAGTTCATCGGACTGATCGAGTTATTCACACATCTGGTCGTCATCATCGGACAAGGACGACAAAGAGGCTTCCTCGTCCGAACTCTCACCCTCTTCAGCCTCCGCGTTCTCTTTATCATCTGTATCCTCTAATGGCATGATTGCGTCGCGCAGTAAGAGTTTGGGTGTTCTATGCTGGGGTGGCTCAAAGCTCTTTGACATGTCGCTGGCGATGACTCGTTTGACCAACAAGTCATATTGCTCACCCGGGATCCATCGCTGCGTGCTTGCATTGATCTTTCGGCGCTCCTCTTCCGTGTCCCAGTCCCATGCTACTAATACTTCGCTTGGTGTATACGGCGCCACCTGCTTGGTACGTTGATGCAGCCGGAAACTTTCGGGTTTCGATGCCTTCTCCTTCGAAAGCCGGGAGTCTGCATTCTGGGCCTCCTTTTGGGAGGCGCTCGTGAGCTTAAATGTACCACAAGTCAACCACCGCAAACATGTTTCTCCTGCACCAGAAAGAAGATAAAAGAGGTATTAGATTGACATAAAACGTTGTGATGTTAAAAGCAGGTTGCGCGCGCAATCACATCAACAAACATTTCTCACCTTTCTCATTTAGCAGCTGCTCTTGTACCTCACAAAGGTACAGATATCTCGACCATCCTCGGCTCCTTCCAAGAGCGATACGAAACGGGTATTCCGTCCGGGCAGTCTTCTCGGATTCGGGAGCAATCAACACAGCCATGCTAACTTTCTTCATCTTGCTGTAGCTCACATCGTAGTCCGGGTCGTCAGTTTCTCCCAGAATGTATTGCGCAAGATGATCTCGAGCTCGTCTTCCAATGGTATTTTTTTGTGCCCCGATGTAGATAGGACGAGGTACTGGGCGCACGTGAACCGCTACGGAGTCCCGAAGGCCCTGCACGTAATCAGCCAGTTGTGCATCCGTGTATCCACGTTCAATACCATTCGTATCAACCATTGGCTCATCGACAATCAGTACTTCCGCATCTCGCCCGTTCGCGCTCAAACCACCCGAAGGAGCAGGCATCATGGGTCCAGTAACCTCAAAGGGAGCCTCGTGCAGCACCCACGTTGTCTTCTCTTTTAATTCGAACGTTCCTGCCGCAATGTCACGTTGCATTTGAACATACCCTTCAAGAATACAAGAAAAGTATTTGCGCGCTTGGCTGGAAATTGAAGCCGTTCCGCCTCCTCGGTGGTTGCGACATCTGCAAAACAAAACCCGAGAAACTGAGAAGGCCACTTACATTTGAAATATGACAAATCAAATCGTAATCGCTAGCAGTGCAGTGCTTACCTCGAATGCATAAGCAAAGATTCATCTGGCATTGAATGACAAGATCCTCGATCTCTTTCAATGGATTGCTCGTAGACTTCCTGGAAGTCGCAAGCTGCTT
Source organism: Cymbomonas tetramitiformis (assembly GCA_001247695.2). Taxonomy (NCBI): domain Eukaryota; kingdom Viridiplantae; phylum Chlorophyta; class Pyramimonadophyceae; order Pyramimonadales; family Pyramimonadaceae; genus Cymbomonas; species Cymbomonas tetramitiformis. The sequence continues at coordinate 6,442 of LGRX02021765.1, forward strand.
CGCTTGTTTCCGTGCGCTCAATTCGTTAATGGATTTAGGCTCGACAAAACATGGTGAACCCTCGGGCAGGCTGCTCTTAAATACCTTCACCCCACCTTCCTTTGGGAGCCAGACTGGATCGAATGAATAACGTTTCGCCTGCACTAACACGTCGCCTGTGGGCCCAGAAAAAATCTTGAATGCGTGTTGGAAGCTGACATCGCGCACTTCGTTATAGCATCCATGCATCCAGCCCTTGATATCGTGCACCTCATCGATCAGTTGACATTCCGGAACTACTCCATCCTTAAAGCAGTTCCTAGCCACCTCCATCAAATGCTCGATGTCCCAAACGTTCAGCCTCCTCAAAGCCACAGAAAACCTTGAAAACATCTGATCGATATTTTCGTGTGTATGTCCCACGATCAAATAGTTGATCTTCACCTTGCGGAATACCCCACGTTTGACCAGCATGGCACAATAAGCAATCAAGAAGTGGCTCTTATTGCTGCTTACATTGTCCAATTGCAGATACAATACTTCCGTTAACGGATGCCCACCCGATCGTCGATGCTCATGAACTCGCGCTACTGCCCGCTGTATGACGTTCGCAAGATAGTTCGAGTTGTCAGAGTAGTTATGACTGAAATTGAATTCCATAAAACGACCGATGCCTTCGATGAGTATTCCCATGCAGTGGGTATCTATCGATGCCTTATTGTCTTTGACCCAAGAGGGCATTCGACGAAAGTGAGGCAATTGTGTGGTACGTTGTGTCATGCCATCGATGATCATGGTAGTATATTTCCACCACTTCGCGTTGCCTTTTGCTGCGCTGGATTTCTGAATGTGTTTGTAGTACTTCTCCCGTTCAGCTCTTGCATCCAGTCGATGAGCTTGCAAACGATTTTCAATTCGTACTGCAACGCAAACACATTCAGGTAAGTGGTCACGTGTATGAACAAGCAGTGTTTATCTACACGACAAGATTGGGTTTTCTTTCTAACATACCTCTCATTTCGGCCGGGGCGACTTGCTTGTGAAGCTTTGCGGTCGAGCAGATCTTACACTCCGAGAACTTGCAAATCTTCGGACACTCACCGCACTGCCACAAAGCCGCAACAACGCATCTCATTAGCAAGTCCTATGCTGGTCACGAAATCGCGTAAAATCTCAGATTTTACGTCATTTGCGTAAAATCGTGCTGAAACAGGTGTACACGTAATTTATGCGTAATTTACGTGCCTAGACATTTTGAGATTTACGCGTAAAGCGTTTATAGAAACATAGTCAAGAATAATAGGACGATCAAGACTTTTTATTTGGTTCTTACGTTTTGTTGGTTTATTACAATCATGTCGGTGAACATTCATGGAGACAGTGACTATCCCCCATGCCCCTTGGGGGAGGGCCCACTCTTTATGTCACCCTTCGATTTGAGGTGCCAAGTCAGCACACCTGTTTCCGAGACCGATAGTAAAACACCTAAGTTAATTCATTATCTTATCTTAGAGTGTGACCACACTCTGAGTTTGCGCCTGCCTGCTTCTTGAGTTTCCTGGAACATAATATATACCCACCCCGTGCCTATATATTGATGTTTCCATCAGGTTATAGGGCCTTACCACTGGCAAGTGCTCGCCCACGTGCTCGCTTTCTTTGATCCCGCACCGTGTGCGGTTCACGCGCCCCGTGTCCCCGCGATTTGGCAGAGCACCCTCGTCCTCTACGCCTACTACGTCTTTTTTGCCCCGCGTGCCCTTGTGCCACCGGGAAATTCTTCGAGCACCCTGTCCTCGACCCGTACGCCTGCTACCGCGTCCGGTCACTCTAACATTCCGCAGTACGTGATTTCCAACATGTCCGCCGACCGCATTTCCCTTGCCAACCGTCTGCGGGCTGCAAGGACCCACGGCGGGGCCTCCCCTGACGCCAACCCCACCTCCAGCCCCTCCGGGGATGCATCTAGCGACCCGGTGGTGCCCATGACAACGCTCCTCATCCGCCCCACGCCGGTGCCGCGTTCGCTTACTTCCGTCGAGTTCCACAACTACGAATCTGTGTGGGACGTCTACGCCCGTCCGAGCTTCCAAACGCTCGGAGTTCACCGAGAAGCTCGACTACGCCTTCGCCTACGGCGAGGAGTTGGCCAAGCTTCTACGGTCTCGTGGCTTCAAGTACAACGTGGGCCTCTCTCTGGATGGGCCTGACGCCGAAACTGACGTCGCCGTCCTTCTGGCCAACATGTCGCACGTGTTTGGCCCGATTTCTCGCGACGAGGTCTTCAAGCTTCTGGATCTGGACTTTGAGTACGACGTCTACCACTACACCGCCATCGACGAGCTCGTTTGCGCCGTGCTCCCTACGGTTCTTCGTGGTACGACTCTTTCCCTCTACGCGAGGAGTCCACCCGCGTCCACCCGCACAACGGGCGCTGTGCTCTCCAGCGCCTACGCTTTCATGTCGAGGGCATCGGCGACCCGGACACCCATCGTTTCTGGATCAGCAATCACAAATCTTCAAATCGTCACATGTGTCCTTCTTCGCGGCGTGTGTATTGAGCGTTATTGACATTCATAAGGTACGGCACATAGTGCATCGCTAGAATACATCCCAATAATGAACTCTATCATCATATGTTCGGGGTGCTATGGTCATATGGCGTGCTTACCAAGCCTTCCCGTGTTTGGTACTTGTGATAATACCACCGAAATTAATTAATTTTCAGGCGTTGCACCATGCCAAAGTGCGTGAAGTTTACAATTGCGCTACACGGCGGTATGTAACTTTATAAAGCTACGATAATAGAATATTAGGTGATGCTTTCCAATTTGCGCAAAGAAATGAGGTCCGCGTAAGTATACCGCAAGATACGCACGTTTTAATGCCATTTTCGAGCACATATTTGAATATCAGCTTTGCAGCATGCACACTTCGAAGGTCTTCGACGTTTAGATGTTAAGTATGGGGAAATATTGAAAATGCGAATGTTTTTTTTTTCCCTGTTTTCTTTTTGCAATTACTGTGGTATGGGGATGGTCCGTTGCGGTCGGGGAGCGCCACGGGCCAAAGCTTAAGGTCATTACACACCAAACTTCATTAGAAAACACTCACATGGTACCTTGGTGCCACCATGTGCCCGACATGGACCAACAATAGAAGGGAACAAGTGTTAACCTGCCGTAATTTTCAGCCCAACCCGCCATACCTTATGGCACCATTTGCGAACGGTATCCTCGTTCAAGCGAGCTATATTAGGGTTTGGACCGCATGTGGGGCACTTCTCGACTTATACGCGGGTAAATTTTGGACTCATGCTAGGGCTGATTTGCAGCTCGGCATAGGGTAAAATTTCAGCTCAGTCAAGCCTGAACGCCTGGGAGGGTTGCACCCCTAGCAGCACACTTTCCAGTCTGGGGATTCAAGCGGGTACCACCATCGCGCACATGGGGGCGAGAATTTCCCCACTGCGGACACCATTATTATACGCGTTCCGCCTCCCTTACTTCGTTCTCGTATATATCACCTATTGTTTGTTGCATGTCAAGTTGGGAGAATTTTTATTTTCCAAGCCTGATCGTTTATCATACTTTAGATACTTTTCCATTTCTCATTTTATTGCTTTTAAAGCCTAAACATTCATTAATTATCCAAATCATTCCTTACGTCGCCCAAAAACCTATAGCTCAGCAACATTGTACATGACCTGAGCGTGCCCAAGTATGCCCCACTTGACACACTGAACGGCATGAGATCGGCAAGCAAAAGCCAACCCACCATCATCCCAGTGGATGTGAGAAGCAAATCAAGAGCAGGGCGGGGCCGTGACAAGATACCACAAACACATACATATTCCCAACCCAAATGCAAAGCAGCATGGAAAGATGATACGATGTGACCGATCGTCGCCAAAAAACTGTTGGTCTCTGGGTTACGGAATAAGCGGACCCTGCTGGCATGCCCCCCAGTGGCTCCCGGTCGATGGATGGGACCTGTTGGTCCATGGTTATGTCATGAATGTAGTCACACCACACAGCATGGACACCCCATGTCAAAGAAAGGAAGCATGCGGGCACCTAAGCCCCACTTGACACATATTGACATATACATTTCATACGCGTAACCTTCCACATATGTGGGAAGAAGAAAAAACTATGCAGTAGTGCCAAATATTTAGGCCGAAATGAAAGGGAAACCGATTGCAGGTTCCTCCACCACAATACAGATTCGCCGGACCTACACACACATGGCCCATAGCCAGATGTCGTCAGTGCCATGGGTCCAACTGGAAATCAGGCAGACATATGGAAGCACTGTGTATCGAAAATCGCATGTCATCTCACAATCAGATGATTACTGCCCATATTTGCCAGGGCAACACTATGGGATCAAAACTAGAGTTTGCACCGCATGCATAACTTCCACACAAAAATGCAAACTCTACCCCATTTTCCTATACAAGCTTACGAGGACAATGTGGCATCAAGGCATTCGCACCTCATTCATGACCCCTTTCTGTAGTACTTTCCACACCTCGGGTGAAGCAGCTAATTCACAGAGAGGCCCTGTCACCTGCAAAAGCAATCCAGGATGATAATCTCAGGCGCATCGGGATGGCACATAGCACCAAGCAGTTGAGCCTGCTTACCAGCAGAGAACGCGAGCACGAGGCTTCCCTTGAGTTCTGAGCTACCCAGGCAGGCTCCGACCATCCAGTGATGCCACCTTGGTTTCAGCAGCCTCACACACCATCTCATACTCATCTTTACACATCTGTTTGGCTCTCAATTTTCATTGTAGCAGTCACACTGTACCATCGTCATACATTCCGAGTTACACACAGCCGCCCTGCTTAACATCTTCAACTCGTCCTTATATACTCATGTTATCTTAAATTCGATTGCAGCAGCCTCGCGTGCCATCTTCTGCTCAGCCTTATATATTCAGTTAGTTATTCAGCTGTCTCACCATCTTGAGCTCGTCTTGGCCCCTCCAGCCATGGCCCACGGTCAGCCTACCCAGCATCCACCAGCGAATGCTTACAGTGCGCTCTGCAATGCCGACCTGCCCTCCAGCACCCCGCCACAGCGCCTAAATCAGGCTCCCAGAGAGGCTGCCTGACCCGCCTCAATTCCTGCGTTACTGCCTCCCAAAGGGAATGTATTAAGATGAGAGCTGTGCAGCACAAATGAGGCCCACCACACCCGCACTGCAAGCCCCCGTGCGGCATCTTGCGCCCTCGAGAGCCCTGGCATCTGACGCCACAGTTCTGCGAAAGGATGCGCTGACCACGTCTTCTTGGGCTTCTTCGCCCCCAGACTGTCCCGCCTCATCCGAGCCCACTCGTCCAGAAGCTGCATCGCTTGCGCCCCAAATGCAATGAGCACCTCCACCCCGAGGGGCACCAGCTTGTGGCACCAGATGTCCCGTCGAGATACTCCTCCTGCAGCTCCCCTGTGATAGCTGTGTGCATGGGAACTTCCGCTGCCCAGGCTTTGAAGGGGCGCGCGCACGGAAAGCCCACGATTGCATCTATCGTGAGAGTTGTCCCTGGCCAATGTGGTCAGCCATGTCAATCGTTGGGAGAGTAGCTTCAGTGGTACAGGTGCGTCCTCTTAACTATACTTCACTTTGCTGCTGGGTCAGTGAGAGAATTGAGAAAGACTCAAAAAAAGGATAAGTGGATCATGCTCCCTACTTTGTGGCACGGTGACCGCTTAGTGCCTTCCCCAGTATGTAATAATTCTGCTGACAGAAGGAAGCCAGAAAAGGCTGAACTGCAGCCCCAGTGTGATATTATCTATTCCATATCACGGAAGTGCATTTAAAACCTTCATAGGTCTCCAGCCTGGCTCTCCTTTGCATGTTTAACTGGTGGAATACACTGAAGGTCATAGCAATCTTTCTAGAAGTCTCAACAGGGACCCCTTTCCAAAGGCCCCCGCAAATATCCTGGACTATCCAAGTCGCCAAGCTACAACTCAAATCACAACACAAGGGTAATCTGACCTTAAAAAGCTCTGCTACATAATCTTTAGCCTCCTCCTCTGTCTGGCAGAGGGCACACCTCCGTCCTTTAACCCGAAGTCTTACCACTCACTCGTTGTCTAAGTAGTATGCAGGTAAAGAAATGAACGACCTCAAATAATATTGTTTTTTTCTTCAATATTCAAGTGAAGCAAAAGGCCCCCGGGACCCTGCCTGGGCCCTGCTCCGTCGGAGATGGGAGATGAAGGAGCGGTCCGACTCCGTATTTTAGGGGTCTTATGGCATCCTGTAAGGCTTTGTATCATTCCTTTATGTTTTACTCAGATCGACTTCGTCATCCTTGGGAAGAGTCTATGCAAGGTGTGTGTTGACATCAAAACTTTTGAAAACCTTAGTCAAAGTTCAAAAAAGCCTCATCACCCATCCCTCAACACGAAGGCTCCCCACTCGTTTGTTCACTAAGCAGTGACGGTAAAGTTCGAGTTGAGGTGGCCATCAGGACGCGGTCCTGGGAGGTACCTGCGATGGGAGCATCTTGAAAAGTTGCAGCCCGGCAAGGTTCACCTGAAAACAGCAATAGCTTCTCCGCTCTCCGAAGTCGTACTTTGAACCAACTCGAAAACCCGCCCCTTCGAAGCCCTCACTAAAGCAGAGCAGTCAAAGCAAAGCAGCAGAAAAGGGCTGCAGCGCCATGAAGCAGTAGGAAAGGGGTTGCACCGTCATAAAGCAGCAAGGGGCGGGAGGATGCACCAAGACATCTGCTTCCTTGATCAGCAAAAACTCCCAAAGGTCCCCAAGGCTCAGCTGGCAGTGCTGTAAAGAACGAAGTGCCGGAAGCCAGAAGTCCATAAAGTCCAGAGACGGCATCGTGCCCCAAGTTGCTGCGGTTAATGTGCCCCGAGCAAACGTCGTACACACGTCCCGTGTCGTAGAAGCGATGCGACGCCATCGCTGCATATATCTCTCCCTCCATGTTGCTGCTCAAGGGCACAAACACGCAAAATAAGTCCGCGTCAATCATGCAGCAGGCTGCAAAAGGCCCAAGGGCAATGCGGCGGCGATCTTCAAGGAAGAAGCAGCGTAGCGATACGTATGCGCACGGGCAGGTTCGGCGCCGGTTTGGGACTTGCTCAACGGAGTGACGCACCTGTATCGGAAAGAAAGGGAAAGGCAGTCAAATGCCAGTCGTAGCACTGCAAGCGTAGAGAGACGGCAGTCAGAACTCGGTAGCACTCGCACTGCAAAGTGCACCAAAACAGCCACGGTAGAGCGCGCTCTCCGGTCCACATGAACAGGATCATCTTCACCGGCGCGCTGTGTGTCGAAAGTCCCCTCGCACCTCGGCACGCCATTTGCGTGCCAGCGCGCTGTGTGTCTGCATAGACCTCATACCTCAGCGCCCCGTGTGCTGGTAATATCCCGCACCGCGGTGAACCAGGGACTGACGCAGTAGTGCCGCCTCTGGTTCTGTATGCGGGGCACCGTTGCCAATCGTCGAGAAATTCTCCGGTGTCAGGATAAGACTCACACGTTTGGTTTATGTCCTTAGTTGCGTTGCCTTATTGACGAGTGTAAGGTCCCTTTCACAGCGGTTCGGGAATCGGCCTCGCCATCTCAAAAGTATCGCCGAACGGACATACCGTACAAGTAGTGACAAACTTGTACAATGGGATGAAGCGAGGGGTGCACGCACCGTGCCATCTGCAGAAGTGACAGAAATCCGTGGAGATCCGAGCGCGTAGCGCTGATCAGAGGCGCCCCAGCGATTTTGATAATGTAGGCACCATAACCTGCAGGCAGCAGATCCACGTTCGCTGTCTTCAAAAGAACGCCATCAGCCATCATCTGAAGAGGCACAACGTGAAATGCGAAGAGATTCCGAAGGCTCAAACGTGACAGACACAAGCAAGAGTGACTCCCACTTTTCACACCTCCTTGGGCAAACATAATATGCAAGAATTTACGCACTCCTCTAACATTGAGGTACGATTACACACCGGAGTAGCGTGAGGTGCGCCAACGGAAGTTGAAGCAATCAACACCCGCTGGAGTTCATACATGCAGGAACGATTGAGTCACTGTTACAGTAATATCATCGTGCAATCTAGAAGCCAGCTGTAAAGCCCGATGGCTTTAAGTAAAAAAGCTACATAATGCTATGGTGTCCGTGCCACTTCTGCACGGAGTCATTGATGTCTAGTCTATGCGAAAACATTCCTTGGTGGCACGTCTGCTCGACGGATTTACATAACGGGTGCAGCCGATAGCAGTGTGGGTGGTGGTGAGGCAGTGCTGGAAACGTAAACAATGGCTGGGCACTGAAATGAGTCCCGTTACAAACGAGCAGACGTGTGGCTCGCGCACAGAAGTCAGCCGGACGACCGACCGGCACACCTATATCATGCCCCCCCCCCCACACAGAGGCACGGAGACACGCCAAGTCAGGGCGTGCTAGCACCTATCATCATCGACAACACTCCTGAACTTGCGGCAAGTCTGTGTGAGGTTATGGAACGTCTCCGGAGGGAAGAGCTGAAGGAAGATTTCAACAAGAAGGTGATTCGGCATTGTGAGAACTGGACAATTATTCTGGTCGAACAAGACTTCTGATTCCATGTTTTACAAGCGAAGGTTCTCGAGTCTTTTAGTTTTAGTGTTTCCACGCGTTTAGTTTCGGAGGTTTCCTCGGTGCAACCTGGGGTTTAGATTATTTAGATTATCTTAGTTTTAGATAAATGTTTCGAGAGCTTCTGCTGGTCTTCTAGTCATTTGCTAATGGGAAGGGTTATACGCGCTGGAACTGGAACGTGGTTTCCGTCTCAGTCCCGAAAAAATTCTGAACCAGCGTGACGGTCATATCGTCTCGCATCGTCTCGCGTGTCATCGTGAATTTAATTTCCAGGATTATTAAAACAAATCATCTATTTATCTTCCATCGATATCGCGGATACGATTGCCGTTGGCGTTGACTCGCTCAAGGATAAAGAGCTGCGCACCAACATTTACTGCTCATAATTTTCTCAACGGTCCTTTGCTTCGCCTCATGGGCGGAACGATGTCGTGGCTGCTGTGTTATGCGCAGGGATTTCGGAAGTGTTTGACTGCTTTTTATTTTTCAGTTTGTTTATGCATATTTGCCGACTCACGATACTCGTTTTGTGCAGCTTGTGTCGCAGGTTTTCCGATGGCGAGGAGGGGCGCGCTTTCTTGAGGTGTGGAAGTCTAGGGCAACCTAGCTTGGGATCACACCCAACTACATCGGACCCACCTTGTCCTCACGTTTTACTCAACTCACTTTGAATATGCATACAAAGTTTGAGCAGCATCGGGTTGGGATAAGCTATAGACTGATTTTGTTTTTGGGTTTATGGCGTCTTCTTCGCGACCTCTTGGGGTGTGGAAGTCAAGGTTGGGCATGCCAACCTTGCTTGGGTTCGAACCCAACCACATCAAAGGCATCTCATTTGCATATATTCGTGCACTTGTCTTCGATATTCATGCAAAGTTTTAGGATCTTTGAGTTAGGATAAGCCTTAGGCAGATTTATCTTTGTGGGTTATGGCGCATTGTTTCCTTCTTGAGGTCGACACAAAGCATGAAAAACTTTGCAGCCGAGGGCTTTTCGTGCGTACTAGCGCAATATTAGTGCCAAACTTGGCACTAATATTGCTGGCAGTAATATTAGTGCACCCTCTTAAGCGCAAAGACTTTCAATGAGTGTACACGGAATGGTCGCCTCTTGATAAAGAGTAATTTGGGTTTGGGTTTAACGTACCCAAACCCAAAGATGCCAATCAGCCGAGGGCTCCCCGTAAGTTCTAGATCACGAAACATGGCATAAATACTTCCAACGTATGTACCTTCAAGTTACGTGAAGCTCAAGGCTTCAAGTTACTTGTGCGCGAAACGAGCAATTTATTTCTAAGGCAGATTTATTGGGTTTGGGTTCGAACGTACCCAAACCCAAAGATGCCAAACAGCCGAGGGCTTCCCGTGCGTTCTAGCGTACGAAACTTGGCACAAATACTGCCAACGTATATATATTTGAGTTACCTGAAGCTCAAGGCTTCAAGTTACTTGTGCGCGAAATGAGCAATTGATTTCTAAGGCAGATTTATTTGCTTTGGGTTTGGGTTCGCCATGAACCCATAAGCCTATGACAAGACCTAACGTCATTAAACGCAAATATGGATAACTATTGAAGTTACATAAAAGATAATAGTACGATACCGACGTGGTTGGGTTTGATTCCAAGCGAAGTTGGTAAACGCCAACTTTGACTTCCACACCTCAAGAAGGAAACAATGCGCCATAACCCACAAAGATAAATCTGCCTAAGGCTTATCCTAACTCAAAGATCCTAAAACTTTGCATGAATATCGAAGACAAGTGCATGAATATATGCAAATGAGATGCCTTTGATGTTGTTGGGTTCGAACCCAAGCAAGGTTGGCATGCCCAACCTTGACTTCCACACCCCAAGAGGTCGCGAAGAAGACGCCATAAACCCAAAAACAAAATCAGTCTATAGCTTATCCCAACCCGATGCTGCTCAAACTTTGTATGCATATTCAAAGTGAGTTGAGTAAAACGTGAGGACAAGGTGGGTCCGATGTGGTTGGGTGTGATCCCAAGCTAGGTTGCCCTAGACTTCCACACCTCAAGAAAGCGCGCCCCTCCTCGCCATCGGAAAACCTGCGACACAAGCTGCACAAAACGAGTATCGTGAGTCGGCACATATGCATAAACAAACTGAAAAATAAAAGCAGTCAAACACTTCCGAAATCCCTGCGCATAACACGGCAGCCACGACATCGTTCCGCCCATGAGGCGAAGCGAAGGACCGTTGAGAAAATTATGAGCAGTGGATGTTGGTGCGCAGCTCTTTATCCTTGAGCGAGTCAACGCCAACGGCAATCGTATCCGCGATATCGATGGAAGATAAATAGATGATTTGTTTTAATAATCCTGGAAATTAAATTCGCGATGACACGCGGGACGATGCGAGACGATATGACCGTCACGCTGGTTCAGAATTTTTTCGGGACTGAGACGGAAACCACGTTCCAGTTCCAGCGCGTATAACCCTTCCCTTTGCTAATAATCGTATAATTGACAATTATCTGACCTACTAGAGGTAGTAATAGCTGCCACGTCAGACTATATGCTCTAGACTTGTCGTCACTATCATGTCGTCACTATCGTAATCATCACTGTCTTGTCTGCCGTTGCCTAAAATGCTAATTTCTGGTTGGTCCAACTCGGATGACACGTCTGCGGACAAGGGTTCTTGTCAAGCCGTGCTATATAATTTTATACAGGAAATAAAAAAGCAAAATATAAAAATATACAAATATAAAAATGAAAATATACAAAATAGAATTTTCGAATTTCGAATATAATAAAATAATTTATTTGAGAAAATATCCTGAGGAGCATAAATGATCTTGTGTTCCAGCTCAGCTCCCCTGCCTCGCCCACGCCCCGGCGACCCCCCCGGCTCTCCGGGGCGGCCCACCGAGGCGCCTATACCGCTGCTCCACGACTGCATTTGCTTCTCTCCCTGCTCGCTTCGATCCTGTTACCTGCCGCTTCCCGCACCAACTGCACCCCACACCAGACGCTAAGCCACTGCGCCACGCGGGCGCCTGATGATGAAAGCCGAGAATTAGTAAAACCTTTATAAAACACACAAAGGGATAATGAATAATGGATCGCGCGCATCGAAATTCGATGATGACATTATATTACGTAATAAAAATGATGACGTGATATTTTGTAAAA
>LGRX02021766.1:0-31665 GCA_001247695.2 Cymbomonas tetramitiformis
CGACGGTCGATCATGCCGTGCAATACATGCGCCTCCAGTCGTGCAACAACACTCGAATACTCTCCCACAGGGGACTCTAATAAAATCGAGAATGGCACGCAGTTCATTGATTATATCGATTGACGACGTGTAGATATTCGCTCGCAATATTCGACAATATTCGCAGCCTTGACGAAAGGCAGACGCAATAAAGCGCGTTTTACGTCGTTGTCTTCAGAATTCTTCTAGGAACTCGCGGAAAGGCCTCCCGGAATTCGTGTGCCGGTAATTGTACACCCGAAGTTGCAGTCGGTACAACAGGTCGCGTCTAACGTAACCACGCCGATACCAGTTATTCGGGGTGTGAGGACTGAACCAGTCTCACAAGGGTGCAAGTAACACTTACAGGGAATATGGTCCTGAGGACTAAACCAGTCTCTCAGGTATGTAAGCAAATGTTCACTTACAGGTAATATGATGCCATGATCATAGGATGTACAGACAGTACATGGATAATATCGGATACAATGTAGGAAAGGAACCTAGTTCAGTCCTACAAAGAAATACATTGCTGTAAGCATGGTATTATCGGAATCGGATCTTTTTAATTACTCTTTTGGTCAAGTTGCCTAACAGCCACAGAGGTGGCTGCCATGTACGACACATTTAAACTCAACCCCGAGAGCTTGCACAGCTCTCTACTTAAGGTAACTCGTCCTTACCATGCCACTTCATGTGTTCAGTCATTGCTGACTGCAACAACCAATCAGCTGGGATCTGTCATAAGTACTTAAATGTTTCTGACTGTCACCTCCCAAGTCTCTCATTTGAATACTCACAGATCTGCTGATGTGACTGTATAACTGAGGTCCTCCTCGATTCGTTCCCTCCAGTTATGTTCGACTGATCGAATCCTAAATGGTTTCCCACCAATTCTCACCAGTCTGATCTGCTGTAGGTGCAGATATTCAAATGTCACATTTGAGTCAGTCACTTCTGTCGGTCACCTTTGTCAATTCTTCCAGTCACCTGTGTCATTCGGTCATGCTGGTGACTGTCATCATTTCCGGTTGGTGACTGTCATCATTTCTGTCACTCGTCATTCTGACACGCCTGTCTCTCGTACTGACTCGTGATGTACCCTAGTACAGACGTGACGAGCGTTTTTTTTCCATCGTGTGAGGTCCTCAACTAGCTTGCTGTTTTCGCATTCTTTCTCAGCGATCTCAAACATAAGTTTTTCATTGCCCACACTCAAAGCAGCCTTCTCCTCACAAACTTCAAGTAGTTCGGATTTGAACTTCGCATTCGCTTCATTCAGTACTTCGTTTGCAAGAAGAGCAGTCTGCAATTTTGTCATACAACTCTTGTGCTCACGTTCGAGATCAAAATATTGTTTCTCCAATGTTGCCATTATCGTTGCAGACTGACGTACAACCTCCGACTTCGTAGTTTCGCACGACGAATTAGACTCTGCAGAGTCCTGACGAGTGACTGCTGCTTGAAGACGAGTCTGTTTGCTGCTTCCTGACGAGTCTGTTTGCTTCAAACGTAAATTGGAAACGTCAGACTCTAGTTCTTCGACCATTGCTTCATCGCAAACTACACGTGTCGAAGGAGCGATTCTGGCACGAGATCTTTTTTCAGATATTTCTCCGAAAGCGTTTAGAGGAGAAAATGCCGGAAGGTTAAGGTTAGTTGAAGGACTGTGTTGTGAACGAATGGCTTCATTGCGAGAGTATTTTTCAGCGACAAACACAAACTGCGATCTAAGATAAGAAGCGATGTCAAAGTCTCCACCCTGTTGTTTATCTTTTAACGTGAGGAACAACTGTTTCCCAAACAGCGTGGCAAAGCTCTCAACGGATTCTCTGCTGACTTCTATGTAGCCAGCGATGACTGGTGTCATGGCCTCACAGAAGTTGTTTCCAAAAGCCTCTACTAGTTGGTACCAGTGGTGTACACACATTATGTTACAACTGTTGTTCTCACACCTAATAGCTTCAAAGTCGTCTGAACCAAACTTGATAATGTTCTTTGTTTTGATTCCGCAACAACGACTGCCATTTCCTCTCTCGCGAAACGTTTGAACCGGCGGGCTACACGACGAACGGATGTCATACACAAAACCTTTGCCAAGAACAAATATGCCAATGGGTCGTTTACTTTGTTCAGGCGTTGGTGAACCACAATTCATACATACGGCAAGCAACAATATTAGTGGAGGAAGCATGTTTACCTGAAAATAATAAGATAGTAGCGAGATACAAACAGTGGGTGCTTCGGGTGAGATGAAAGACTTTGACGTGTTTTCAAGGTGTTTACGTGCTGGAAACGTGCTGGCTACGTGCTGGAAATTTAAATTGAGACATCTTACAGTCAAACCAGAATTTCAGGCTCAGTTTCCAGCACGTAGCCAGCACGTAGCCAGCACGTAATTATGGTATTAAAAAACAATAAATAAAAATGTGAATTAATAATGAATATTAGAAAACTAAAAGGAGATTTATCAAATAAAATTCAAAAAAAATACTTTATATACGTAGAATTTCGCAAAAGATTTAATTTCAAAAGAACTATCAAGTTCATCCAAACCTATAGAGAATTTTGATTTACTTGCAGGATTGTTCAAAATGAAATCATAAAAATTGATATTATTAACCAAATTTAAATCACCATCAGTTTGTAATTTCATGAATTCTCTTTGATTGTTTACATCAGAATTATCAATAAAATCAATATCATTTTGATATAAAAAATCTGAAGCCGTATGAATTGTTTGACAAGGGTTTGAATTATCACCTATTTGATTTACATTTATTTGATTAATTGTTAAAGGGTCAGGAATATTTGTAGATGGAGTTTGTTTACCATTAAATGTACTTGCAACTACATTATTTCCAAATGAAGACATTATATATCATAACACAAGTTTTAAATTTACGGTTGAGCAAGTTTCATATATACAGTTCCAAATTTATCAGTTGGATTCGCTTTGAATACATATAATCCATTTACTTGTGTAATTGCTTCAATCGGAGGGTTGTTGGTTGTTGCTACAATAGGTAAACCTTCAAATCTAACTTTCATTTTATTTTCTTTTGCAGCCATATTCAAACTTGCAGCACCCGGGTCACCACTTTGACTTCCATCAATATCCATATTTATATCAGCTCCAATTATTTGAAAGGTTGTTCTTGTTGTTTTATCTTTAGCACCAATAAACACACCGTTATTAACTTTGATATTCTTATCTAAAACAAAATCATTTCCGAATGAAGACATTATATACTATACCCTATAATTTAATTTTATTTCACAAAGAATGTCGGAGCCAAAGGTGCCAGTTTATTGTTTAATGGATGAATATTGGGAAATGAAAACATAGCATTTTGTTTTGTAATTTTATCACCGTGTCCTAATGTATACGATTTGAAACCTGACATAGGGTCCACATTAGAAACTCTTGCCGGTGGTCGCAAATCTTGTATTGTTTTACATGGAACAATCATCATCGAAGAACTTCGAAAGCCTGAAGTTAACATCATATTTGGTAATTTAACATCGACTTTTCCTAATGGTTTATTTCCTAAGTTTGAAGCAAAAATTTGTCCCGCTTGTTCAGCCATAATTATATACAATTACAATTAAATTAGTTTTTATACAACCACTTCAATCATTCTTCCCATACCAATACGAATGATACTTGTACATTGTGCAATAATAAATGTTTCGTTATTCGTCAAAGGTGTTTGAAGTGGGTCTGCGGTTGATGATTTTTGAGTTTGAAGAAAGAATGAAGAATTCAAACCCCGGGTATCTATTCCACTACAATTACGAGGTCCCATACCTGGCATAGGCATATTTAATCGAAGCATAGCAGTCCAATAAGAATTGTACCAATTTTCTAAAGAATTAACTTTACAACCTGAATCGTCAGAATAATTATCAGCTTTACCAATAGTGACCAAGTTAAAAGCATCGAGAGCGGTGGCACGATAATTTGGATAATAAATTGAGTTGACATTATATTGCCAAGATTGAATGTCTCCAGAATAAAATCTAAAATAACTTGGAACGAAAGTAGCACCTATTTTGTTATCAATTTTATGCAAACCTTTATTAACAGAACTGTAATTTGAAGGCCTTTGAACAGCGTATAACATATCCAAAGATTGTGCCGACAAAGAGAATCGATTCGATTTAGTCATTTCCGTTTGAGTATCTTGAAAGGTAAAATAATTAGTGAAAGGCATCTCAATATAAGAATCTTCTTTTAGTTTTCTTTCGACAGCACTATCGTAAACATCATTTGAAAATGTAATTGTTTCAATTGTAAAATGCAAATCAGTCAATTTCCATGTCGCTTTTGCAGCAAGTTCTGCTGCCGCTGTTCCGTTAAATGCAACACCGGCCCCTAATGATTTTTGATATGCACCCAACAACTCCGGTCCATGCATGAAAAAACGAATTTGAATACTTGGTAGTAACGCAGTATCCAGGTAGTCAGGTGAAGATTCCCCTATAAATTGTAGGAAATTGTTCAGAATGTAGGGTCTTTCTTCTTGATAATAACTATCGGTATTAACATTTATTTCTTGATTTTTCAAAACTCTTTGATAAGATACCTCTTTATTCAACGTTGTTTTAAGATTGTCCAAAACCGTTGATACCGTTGAATACTGGCTCATTCCCGAGGAAATAGCTATTCCACCGCTGTACATTTCTACACGAGAAATCAGTTTTTCGATTCCATTTGGCAAAGTTGTGATGACTGAATCATCTTGTTCTGCAGCGTCCTTACAAGCTATATCAACATTGTTAGCACGACCTTTACAATGCATACTTAAACTTTTCAGATTACACAAAACATTAACTGGAAGATTCAAAGTGATAACACCGTAAGGATTCACTTCGGTCAAGTTTGTCGTTTCAAGACGAAAATACTGAGTACTATATCCACTTAGTTTTTGAAGTCCAAATGCAAGACTATACGGTAAAGACATTTTTTCTATAATATATATAATATAATTTTAATTCACATATTCTTTTAATTTCAAAGATAATGCATAATTTATGGACTGTTCAATTCCATTTTGGGAAACGGCGGTAGGAAGTAATCTTGCTTTTTTGTCCGTAAGTGTGATACGAAGAAATGTAAATTGTGATGCTTGAATGTCTATTGCAAAGTTTTCATCGTAATCTAAATAAGTAATAAATTGTTGAGTTAAATCTGAAGGTAGCAAAATTTTCCCTAAAATATCACCGGAAATAATAACATTCTCTTTTGAATTATTGGAAAGGTTAGTGCTTTCTAAATTGTTTGTTGGCAACGATGAAATTCTGAGATAAATAGCGTCATTTGTTTGCAAATTACCGGGAAATTTGGAAATAAATACTTCATTTACGGTCACGATGTCAAACAAATCTTTAATCTGTGAAAAATCTGCTAAACCGGCAACTGATTTATTTGTTTGTCCGCCTAAGACTTGGTCTACATCATTGTATTTACCGGGAGAATTAAAAATATTATTTAATGCATTACCTAAATTACTCCCTGGCACTGCTTGAAAATCACCGGTTATTGAAAATGCAACAAATTTAATATCGGGAGCAGGTTTACTAAGTGAAATCGTAAAACATCCTGAAATTGCATCGTAAGTAACATCAACGCTATCAGCAGGCCTTGCAAATCCAAAGTGGGCGACAAGAACATTTAAGATAATTGTTTCTAAAATCGATTTTAAATCATTTAAATCTGTATAATTTCCATCAGGTATTCTACATTCATACAAATCATCAGAATTTATTTTAGCAATATAGAAAATTCCATTATATTCATTAATGGTATACCAAGTCTTTGCAGCCGAAAAACTGTTTACAATTATTTTCAATTTGTTTGTATTTTTATAGTTTGTTAATTGTGTTGGTATATTGATATTGATAATTCTGGAATCACCAAACGATGAAAGGTCTTCACTTGATAAATAAAGTGTACGTTCAGATATTACACTCATGACTATCTCTATTTATAATATCAATATAGTTTTTATTCATTTCAATATCTTCCTTTGAATCTCTATTCAATGGTAAAGGTAATTCAATGTTTCCATTATACATATCGTCATATAGTTTTGGTCTTTTGATATAATCATCAACAATCAATTCAATATAAAATGTGGATAAATCAGGGTACAAAATCTGAGCATTTTTTATTAAGTGTTCACGTTCCATAATTTACCAAAACATTATTATTTTTATCTGATATCACATTTTCGTTAATAGATGTATACTTATTTGATTGTGATTTCTCTATACTTCTATCAAATAATGTCATTCTTTGACTACCTTTGTTTGATATATAATCAGCCAATAATCTTGCTTCTAAGGGTGCGTCGTCATGCAAGTAATTTTTTTCAATATCGAAATTTACTCCTAACAGTCCTAATGGATTTAAATCTTCTGAAATTCAATTGTTAAATTCATCACTTCCAACATTTTTTGATGAAAGATTTCTTGCGTCATTCAAAGCATTTCCGAACATCAACACATCGAGTCCGGTCCCTATAGTATTAAATGTAGATTTCAATAAATTTACCTTATTAACTTTGTTATTCTTTGGCATTTGAAAGAACTGTTTGAGATTATGCGGCGAAGTGATATATTGATACGGTGCTTTCAATAAATCATAAGGGTTCTTGTTTTCGAAGTAATGAAACAACTTTCTATTTGAATTTGATGATATTTTTAAAGCTCCCGCAGTGGCCCAATCAGTTACAACTCGATGAATATTTTGCGGTGCATTTCCATTAACTTTAGGAGTATGTATATGTGATAGAAATGGATTGAACGTCGTCGATTTAACATTGAATTTCTCACCGACATGAATGGATTTCGCACCGCCCAAAGATGTCCCTAACAATTCAATGTCATGATTAGGATACTTTTTCAATGTGTCTAAATATACCTTTTCAGCTCTTAAAAATGAATCTCGTGTTTCATGTTTACCTTTAATCACCGAAAATATGTCCGCTTTATCTTCATTTAAGTAGGATGGATTTGACGACGCACCGTGATATGCAATATGTATTTGATTATTTCCATTATTGAGTACTACGGCGTCATAATTTGAAAGCTCCGGGTCGATATTGAATCGATTGTTGAGAATATCTTTATTCAATTGTCTTTGAGCGGTCACATAGGTGTTATGTTCATAACCGCCCGGAAATAATAAATCAGATTGATAATTTCTTGAACCGAGATAAGAAGATATTCCAACATGGAGAGCCTTTTCCCTAAGACTATTGGAAAACGATTGTTGAATTTGTGACGGTTGCAAATCACCTAATTGTTTGAACAAGCTATTCATTTGAACTCTATATCGTTTCTTTTCACTTTCATTTGACTCATACCTTTTATATAAATCTGAAACTGAATTAGGAGTATCCATGTTATTAGGAAAACTGAATATCTTACTTGATGAATTCAGCACTTTGTTATTGCAAAAATTATTCAACGGTGAGCACAAAGACTCTTGCATAATATAATAACATAGACTATATAAATGACTTGTAAGTATTCAATATCTCAATACACTAAAGACAAAGCAAATAAACTGAATGTTTATGTTAAAGTTTCAACTAGTAAAAATAAAAAACTTGATGTGTTTGATAAGAAAAATGATAAGAAAATAGCAAGTATTGGAGCAAGAGGTATGATGGACTACCCAAGTTATATTAAATCGAAAGGTATCAAGTATGCTAACCAAAGGAGGAAGTTATACAAGTTAAGACATAATAAAACAGGAATAAAACAGGAACAAACAATTATTATGCTGACAAATTGTTGTGGTAAAATTGCAAAACCCATAATTCAATAAATGTCTGCTAATAGTTGACGACTTCTAATAACGATTCTCAATGAACTCTCGTTAGCGAACGATAATTAATGGGTAGTATTAAGCACACCTCGATGTCGTTCATCTAATTTTTAGTCTACTCGATGTTTAGACATGTTCAATGACTATTCGATGATGCTCGATGAGTATCTTGATGGCATTCGATGACTACTCGATATTATTTGATAACTATTCGATGGCATTGCATGACTACTCGATGTTCGTTGATTATTTGTTAATATTCAATGATAAACCGATAAAAATCAATGATTTTGCGATAATATTCTATGATTACTCGATGACATTCGATGATTTCTTGAGATGAGAAAAACCACATTCGACAATATTTGATGACTATTCGACAATAATTGATGAGTGTTCGATATCATTCGATGACTACTCGACAAAACTTGATGACTACCCGATAATATTCGATGACCACTCGATGATATTCGTTATCTACTCGATGATGTTCGATGATTATTTGTTAATATTCGATGATAAACCGATAAAATTCGATGATTTCGCGATAATATTCGACAATTTCTTGATATCATTTGATGACTATTCGACAATACTTGATGACCGCTTGATAATATTCCAAAACTACTCGATAATATTCGACGACTACCCGATACTATTTGATGACTACTCGATAACATTCCATGATTGCTCGATAATTTTCGATGACCACTCGATAACATTTGATAACTACTCGATAATTTTCGATAACTTCTCGATAATAATCTATAACTTCTCGATAATAATCGATAACTACTCGATAACCATCGATAACTGCTCGATAATATTTGATGACTGCTCGATAATAATTAATGAGTGCTCGATGATATTTAATGACTACCTCACAATACTTGATGACTACTCGATAATTTTCGATGACTACCGAGGGACTGCGATTTTTTCAATGTTTGCCGGGAAAAAAGTCCCAAAATCGATTTTGTGCAATGTTCAACACGAAAATAATCGAATTTAGAAGATTTTTTTTATATGAGGGTCATCGGTTTATGTTTCCGCACCTTTTTTATTTTTTGAAAAAATTCTTTTTTTTTATGTCATATGTCATCTGTCATCTGTCATATGTCATCTGTGTTTTTGTGACCAGTCATAGTCATTTTGTGTAGGGTGACTCACCTCACATCAAAGATATTTTTTAGTGACACAACTCACTGTCCAGATTTGTTTGGGTGACGAAATAAAATCAAATGAAAAAAATTAGTGACACTACTTTACAAATCTACTTGACACAGGTGACTCACTTCACTTAAAACAGTGTACACCATTAGATTTAAAAATTAACAGATTTAATGCTTGTAACACCATTAGATTTAAAATTATCAGATGGAATCTTGCGGTGTAGAATTTGCGGAAGGGTGACACAGACTACATGCAAGATTTTTAATGAATGACAAAGACCACATGCAAGATTCGAAATGAGTGACAAAGACTACATGCAAGATATTTCTTTGAGTGACAAAGACGAGGTATGACCGACCTTTTTCGACTGTCATATGATGTCATGTGGCTATGACCGACGATTTCTGGGGTATGACCGACGATTTTGGACTGTCATGTCATGTCATAGGATGTCATGTGGCTATGACCGACGATTTTGAAGGTGTGACCGACGAATTTCAGGCGTCATGATGTCATGTGGCTATGACCGACGATTTTGGGGTATGACCGACGAATTTTGAATGTCATGTGGCTATGACCGACGATTTTGGGGTATGACCGACGATTTTCAGCTGTCATAGGATGTCATGGTTATGACCGACGATTTTGGGGTATGACCGACGATTTTTGGTGTCATATGACAAATATTATCGAGCAATCATCGAAACTTATCGATATGTCATCGAATATAATCGGCGATTATCGAGTATTCGGGTAGTCATCGAATATTATCGAGTAATCATCTAATGTTATCGAGTGGCTATCGCATGTTATCGAACATTCATCGAATGTTATCGAACAACCATAAATTATTATCGAGTAGTCATCAAATATCATCGAGCCGTCATCGAATATTATCGATAAATCATCGAATATTATCGAGGAGTCGTCGACGATCATCGAGTAGTCATCGAATATTATCGAGTGGTCATCGTATGTTATCGAATATTCATCGCATGTTATCGAGAAATCATCGAAGATTATCGAGTAGTCGTCGTATATCATCGAGAAGTAACCGAATATTATCGGTTAGTCATTGAATATTATTGAGTGGTCATCGAATGTTATAAGGTGGTCATTGCATGTTATCGAACAGGCATCGAATATTATCGAACAATCATTGAATGTTATCGGGTAGTCATCGAATATTATCGGTTGGACATTGAATATTATCGAGTGGTCATCGAGTGTTATCGAGTAGGCATCGAGTATTATCAACCAATCTTCGAATATTATCAAACAGACATCTAACAGCATCGAGCAGGCATCGAATATTATCGGATTCCACAACAATCACATATTTCTTTTTTGATTTTCTAAGATATCTTTTTTCAATGATGTCCAGTTCAGCTTTATTCCATAATTTCATCGTAACGATTTCGCCTTCTTTTATTGTTGGTTTAATTTGATTTAGTGCAGCCTCTATTGTTTAAAAAAATGTTTTGCAAGTTTGATATCTTTTTTGGCTTCGGGAATTTTCTTTTATCCATAGCTTTTAGTCGTGCCACGGCATTTTTAGAGTAGTCATCAAATATTATCGATTTGGCATCAAATATCATCGATTAGCCGTCGAATGGTATGTCCAAATTTGGTCGTTGTAGTAAATATATAGGCGGAATGTTTTTTACCTATTCTTTTTCATTCAATCCATAATCTATCTAAATCAAATGGTATTTTATCCCAAGAACAATTTGTTCGATTGTATGGTAAATCACAAATGAAAAGGTCTATTGAATTTCTTGGTATGTTAGGGAAAATGTTAAAACCATCATCGTTATGCAAGTTTATCATTATTTTAGTTTCTTTTAAAAAAATAATAAACAAACTATACATATATCTGTAATGAAGATTGTAAAGGTAAAAGATATGAACATCGATGTGCCAAATGGAAGTGCTTTCAATATCAAAACCGGACCGAACATGTTAAAAGCTCATCAAAATTCAATTTTCATAGGGAAAAGAGGAAGCGGAAAATCAGTTGCGGTGACTAACTATCTTAAAATGTTGAAAAAAGAAGGGTCATTACATCGAATATTTGTAATAAGTCCCACATTTAATTCAAACAAAAAATTAATGAAATCATTAGATATCGACTCCGAAGATGTGTACCAACCCGACGATGGTGCAAATGTTATTAATGATATTATTCAAAAAGCCGAAGAAGAAAGAGACATATATTTGAAATATCATGAAGACTTGAAAAAATGGAATTCATTGATGGACAAATTAAATAATAGAAACATCTTTATCGATGATATCGACCCAGAATTATTGCTCGAATTTTTGACATCAGACGGTTTCGAAAAGCCCGTACATAAATATAATGGTGAACGTCCTATATTGGCTGTTTTTGTCGATGATTGTCAATCAACGAATTTGTTTCGAACTCCAAAATTTCTAAATTTTATCACAAGACATCGACATATAGCTGATTTTGAAACCGGTGGTGCTTTAGGAATAAGTTGTTTTATTGCTATTCAGAATTTTAAATCTCAATTTGGTGGTTGTCCACGGGCCGTGAAGAATAATGCAACTTCTTTAGCTATATTCAAAATGAAAGACAAAAAAGAATTACAAGAAATATATGAATCTTTTGCCGGTGAAATTGACGAAACGACTTTCTATGAAGTATATGCACATGCTATCAATGAACCACATTCATTTCTATTAATCGATTTACATAAGAAAGACAATCATCCATCGATGTTTCGAAAACGATTTGATGAATTTATTATTCCTGAAAAAATAAATCCATAACTTATGAAGAAAACATCTTGTGAACGGTGTATAGCTATTTCGAAAAGTAGTGGAAATCAATGTAGAAACATGACTTGTAAATATAGTCCTTATTGTTATGTTCATAGAGTAGTAGATATAAAGGAAAGTAGTATTCCAAATTCAGGTCTTGGGGTATATGCCAAAGAAGACTTGAAAAAATATAAGTTAGTTGGTCGATACACCGTCGGCACGCAACGATTAACAATGAATGAATTACCTCCATTGAATCGAAGAACACATATTTGGAAAAAGAATAATAATCTGTTTTATGATGCATCAAAAACAAATTCAGTTGCCGGTAAGTTCAATGATTGTACCCCTCAAAGTGCCAAAAGAATCAAATGCAAAAATTATGCTAAAATAAATTCCGTAGGAAATGTTCGATTAACATCAAATGTAAAAAAGAATCAAGAGATATTTGTTTCTTATGGGAAAGACTATTGGAAAGATAAATGATACAAATATTCTTTCAAAATTCTGGAAACAATGATTTGAATGTTTTATGAAAATGAGGGTCTGAATTCAAAACGTCATGATAAGTCGGAGGTGCTGCGTTTGGCTTTTGTTCCGTTTTTGAAACTTTGTCTTTCTTTTTCGATTTTTTGATAATCACTTGAGGTTGATGTTCATCGTCACTTGAACTACCCGAAGTTTCACTATCAGATTCCACAACAATCACAGGTTTCTTTTTTGATTTTTTAGCATATTTTTTGTCGATGATTTCGGGTTCTGATTTTTTTCCGAATTTTTCAGGAATTTCAGGTTCTTTTATCGATGATTTTATTTTATTTTGAGCAGCCTCCAATTCTTTTTTGTTTTCTAATTCTTTAGCAAGTTTGATATCCTTTTTGGCTTCAGAATTTTTTCTTCTTGTTTCCATAGCTTTTAATCGAGCAACTTTTAATCGTTCTAAAGTAGCCTCATCAGTGATTTTTTCACCTTTCTTAAAACCCATATTAGAATACACAAGAAAATAATTTTCTAATCATTACTTATCATTTCTATTCATTTTTAATGACTTTGATTTAAATTCTAACTCTAACTCTAACTCTAACTTTAACTCTTACTTTAACTTTAACTCTAACTGGAAAATAAAATCAGTTTAATGTATAATGTTTGAAATAAATACGTGTGATGTCTTTCAATTTGGGACAATTATCGTTGCTTTGATTCATGCTATAGGGTATAATATGAGACGGTCTCGATGTAAACAATTAGATTGTCTTTGTATAAAGTGCGAAAGAGATATCATGAATTCAAAAGAATTAAGTATTGATAAAAATGTGTTTGAATCTGCTTAAAGATTATAAGTTCTATATTATAACAATGAGTGAAATTGATACACATTCTCCTAAGTATATGAAGGTTACTTCTAAGAATGGTAAGGTGTATTATAAAAAGCCTTTAGATATGAATAGAAGAGACAAAGGGAAATATTATGAAGCCAACAAACCATTGTTACAAAATAATCTAACTTTATACCGAATTTTGTTAAATAAAAATGTCGGTGTTTCAACGATGGAAAAGCATGGTATTGATAAAGTAAAAATTGTTGAAATATTCTCCAATAAAATCAAAGAAAATCCTGAAGACTTTGAAAAATATATGGAAATTCAAAACAAATTTTTGGAAAGATTAAATGTAACAAAAACCACCTAAAGAATACGTTACAATTCAGTAATAAGAAATATATCATATAATGATAATGCCTCCGAAAAAGTCTAATGATAAAGACAAAAAAGATGATAAAGGCAAAGCTCCATTGACCAAAGCAAAGAAAACCAATCTCAAGAAAGTCAAAAACCATAGGGCCGGAAATTTGAAAGCATCAAGTTCAAGACAATTAACAAAGGAACAATGGAGTAAAATAAATCAAATTGAAAAAAAGAAAATAGATGAAGAATTTAGCAAAGAAAATAAACAACAAAAATTACAATCAGAAATAAAGAAATTTGAAAAAGAAAATGAAGATTTAATAGTTCTTAGTGATTTGCTTTCTCGGCAAGAATATGAAGAACTATTTACGGACAAAGACGTTACAAAAGATTTTGTTGATAAAGGTGGAAATTCAGGCGTTAGCATGAAAATCAAATTTAATAGATTTCTTAGTAATCCTTTGGATTATTGGATGAATTTAATTAATAAAAAAATTGACCAAGCTTCGGAAGATGTAAAACATTTTCAGTTTGGTGTAAACTTTCAAGATGGTTCTTCGGAAATTTTAAGTGCAAAAAATGAAATTGAATTTTATAAAAAAATTAGAAGGAATGATTTAGTCCGGAGATGATAGAGGGGCTGTGAATTTCATCACAATTTCTTTATTAAATTTCAAAAAAATTAATGGAAAAGGTCAACCATTGTCGGTGCCAAAATCTGTGGAGGAATTGAAACAAAAGAAAAGTTGCATTACAATTAAGGATGAACAATGTTTTGCTAAATCTTGCATTATTATGCATTACAAAGATAAAAAAGACAATGAAGAAATAACTTACAAAATTTACAATAATGTGTGCAACAATGATAAAAATCGTTTAACAAGAGAAGCAATAATTTTAATGAAAGAATTAGAATTTAATGCTGAAGACGGTATAGGTTTTGATGACATTCATATATTTGAAGAAAAATTCGAAAAAAATATTACAATTCATGGAATGACTGATTTGGGTTGTACAATAATGTATCCGCCAAGTAAAGAAGGTTTGCCCGACAGACCGGAATGGAATTTTGTTTATTATCATTTAGATTCAAGTATTGGACACTACGAACCAATAACGAAAATCGAAGCTTTTTATGGAATAGCCGACCGACCAAGGTGTTTTAAATGTAAAAGTAAATTGTGTGATTTTTCTAAAAAAGGAACCAAACCATTTATCGATTGGAAGAAAGCCATACACTGTGAAGATTGTAATATAAAATTTCCAAATCAGAAATGTTATGATTTACACAAAAAAGGGACAGCTTGTCAACATTTCCATAGGTGCAAAGGTGAGTGTAAAAAGGTTTACGATATAAGAAAAGAACAAGAACACATTTGTGGACATGACTTTTGTCCAAATTGTAAATTATATTGTGACATGAGAGAGCATCAATGTTACATTACACCAAAGAAACCAAAAGATGTTGTTGATGAAAGTAAAATAGGATTTTTTGATTTTGAAGCATACAATGAAACAAAGCACGAAGTGAATCTGAGTGTCACACAATATTCTAATGGAGAGGAATTTATTCACAACAATATTGAAGAAGTTTGCAAATTTTTATTTGCTAATAAACACAAAGGATTTACTTTTATAGCACATAATGGTAGTAAGTATGATTATGTACTTATCATAGAATACATAATAACAACGATGGATGAAATTCCTGAAACGGTACAAAATGGTGGTAAAATAATGTATCTAAAATATCAAAACGTGACATTAATGGACAGCTATCTACATTTAACAAGTCCATTGAGTAAATTCTCAAAAATATTCGATTTAAAAGGTGAGAAGAAAGGTTTTTTTCCTCACAAGTTTAATACCCCTGAAAATAAAAATTATGTAGGCGAAATTCCCGATATATCATTTTATGGTTATAATCAAATGAAAGAGGATAGCCGAAATGAATTTTTGGAGTGGCATAAACAAATGACAAACGATGAATATATATTTGATATGCAAAAAGAAATATTAGATTATTGTCAAAGTGATGCAAGAATTTTACGTTTAGGATGGATGGAATATAGAAAGAAAATTTTAGAAATTACAAATGAAGAAATTGACCCCACAGCCTATTTAACGATTGCATCATTGACACAAACAATTCATAGGTATTTGCATATGCCTGAAAATTCCATTGCTATTTTGAATAGTGTCATTAAAGGAAAACAACAATCAAAAATAGGTGCGCATTTGGTTGGAATATGTAAAACATACAAATAAAATTGATAACTTAATCAAAGAATATAAAATTCCTCATTTCCATTTTGGAAACAATGAAAGGCACAAGTATGTCGATGGTTATGACCCTGAAACAAATACTATATATGAATTTCTTGGAGATTATTGGCATGGAAATCCAGAAACAAATGGTAAGAATATGTTTAGAAAAAATTATACCACAAATAAAACATTTTATCAACTGTACGATGAGACCAAAAAAAGATTGGAAAAAATTCGAAGTCTTGGATACAACATAGAAATTATGTGGGAAAGTGATTTTAAAGAATTACAAAAAAATGACAAAAATGTTACCAATTTCGTAAATAGTTATAACACACCTATCGTGTTCAGAGATGCATTATTCGGAGGAAGAACCGACCCTAAAAAATTATATCATAAATGTGGAGATAATGAAACAATTAGATATGTAGATTTTACAAGTTTGTATCCTTATGTCTTGAAATATTGTAAATTTCCATTAGGTCATCCTACAAAAATATATCAAGAAATTGATTTGAAAGGAGTCACTGATATTGAACAATTCTTTGGAGTTATAAAATGCACCATAATTCCACCAAATGATTTGGAAATGGCAGTTTTACCATTGAGGACCTTGGGACAGTCTAAAATGGAGAAATTGACTTTTCCTTTGACAAAAATGACTGGAACGTGGTGCACGGAAGAAGTAAAATTATCGTTGAAAAAAGGATACACAATTGAAAAAATACATCAGATTGTCCACTGGGAAAATACATCTTATACTATTTTTGAAAGTTTTATTAATACTTTTTTAAAAATAAAACAAGAGGCAAACGATTATCCTGAGTGGGTACAAAGCGAAAAAGACAAAGATTTGTATATTAAAAAATATTTTGAAAAGGACAGTATATTATTAGAAAAAGTTAAAATAAATAAAAATGAAGGATTGAGAACTATTGCTAAATTATTTCTCAACAACTTGTGGGGTAGATATTGTTTGAAACCAAATAAAAGACAAAACAAATTCATGAATAGTGCTGAAGTATATGATATTTTATCAGATTCAAGAAATGACAATGTTCTAATTCAGCCAATAAAAAACAAAACTGGTGATGTTAAATATCAAGTTGGTTTTAATGTATTAAGTGAATATTCTGAAACGAACTGTACCGTCAATGAAGTTATTGGGGTTTTTACAACTGCACATGCAAGAATAAAATTATACAATTTAATGGACGATGTAGGATTCGACAAAGTTTTATATCACGATACCGACTCAGTGGTATACATTGAAGATGCACCAAATAAACAAGCATTCAACATTATGGACGATGTAGGATTTGGTAAAGTTCTATCTCATGATATTGACTCGGTGATATACATCGAAAATGAAACAAACAAACAAACAAGTATACACAGAACAACTTGGTGATTATCTTGGAGAATTGACTGACGAGCTATACAATGATGAGAAAAAAAATATAAGAAATGTATTGAATTTGTATCGACCGCACCTAAATCATATTCGTTGAAATTTGTTGATGGAACAACGATGACTAAGGTAAAAGGATTTCCATTAAATTATGAAAATTCTCAAAGTATCAATCATGAAGAAATTAAAGATATCATTTTATACAATCACGAAAAAATTGTGGAATTAAAATACGATGAGTAGTATGATGTAGCGTTTGGCGACAAAATTTTCCCCCACCAACAAAACCCTAGGCTGCGCCTAGGGTTGGGGTAAAATCTTATCGCCAAACCCTACAACATCCTACTACCATCCAAACCCTAGACAATTCCGGTGAGCTTCCGGTGAATTTATCCGGTCCGGTGAGCTTCCGGTGAGCTTCCGGTGAATTTATCCGGTTCGGTGAGAGTTTCCGGTGGAATAAATATAAATATGATAAATTAGAAAAAATTATTATAATTGCAACAATAAAATAAAACTAGTAATAATATATTTGATTTTTAACTTTTAATTCCTATAGTTTTTTTAATTATCTATTTCGCCTATTTTGTTGTCTATCGGCTGGATGAGGTGCTCTTAAAATCCTCCCGAAACGTCTTAATTGACCAATAGCCTTACATTGTACTTTATTCCCGAACGGACGACCTAAAGGTGGAGGATCCTTGTATCCACAATAAATTCTATTATTCCGTCTTCGTTGTGGTTGTGCTTGATTTGCTCTTACCATAATAATATAATATAATAAATAATATAATATTTATCGTAAATTGGTGAAATAAATATAAAAATAATAAATTTAAAAAATCATAAATAAAATAATAAAAAAATGTCATTAATTTGATTTTACTTTGCAACTCCTATGATTTTAATACTTATTATTACTACGCCGTCTACATTTCCTCTATAAATTCCATCATTTATTGTCAAGTCGTATGTGTCTTTTGTTTTCAAGATGGTGCAATTAGGGCTAACATTTGTATGCCATCGATGGTACCCTTGGGTCACTATTTACTCGTGAATTTTATCATGCATGGATTTTTCTATTTTTATAATTTTTGTTTTAATAGTGGTTGTTATATTGAATAAACAACCATCGTTGTCCTCAATAAGTTCCGTAATTGTATAAGGAACTATACATGGTTTTATGAACTCAATTTCACAAATTAAGTAAGTTGACTTTTCTTCATTATTATATTGATTTTTCAAAAGATCACAAAATTTCAAATATTCTTCGTTTGTTAGCTTGGTTTTCACATCATCGACCATGTTTTGAATACCATGAAGATTAGAAGTAGAAGCCATTGTGAGTATATACCGAAGGGAGTCGGTGTCTTAAAGTTAAAAACATAAACTAACTTAAAAAATAAATATTATAACTTAATTTAATAAAATGATTTCGGTAGTTAAATATAATAATTTTGATATTGAAAAATTGAGTATTGAAAATGTTGATTTTACAAAAATAAAAGGTAAATCTAAACCATATAAGTTTATAAGTATTCAATATGATCAAAAGCCGTTATACTTAGAAACACCAAAAATGCATTGTCCATTTGGAATAAACAACTTTGAAGGGAGTGGCCGGTATAATATTTCGTTTAATTTAGTTGAAGATATGGAAAATATTATATTAGCTATAGAGGATAAAATTGTAAATCATATTTATGAAAATCAAATAAAATATTTTTCCAAAGATACTTTTAAACTTTCAAACTTGAAAGAACTTTTTAATAGCTCGATCAAAGTAAATCAAAATAAGAATTATTCAAATTTATTTAAATGTCAAATAGATAATGCTGATAGTGATTTATATGATAGGAAAACCGGAGAGGATTTGGAAATTACAAAAGAGAACACAATGAATACAAAAATACAATCTATTATTAGAATTCCTGGATTTTATATAATGAATAAAATGTATGGTATTTCATATAAAATTGATCAAATGCTTTTAGATAAAATAATATTACAAATGAAAAAATATTTTTATTCACTGATGATATATGATAAAGAAATAAATGAGTAAATCAATCACCGAGAAACAAATACAAGATTTATATTTAGACCCTGAAATAGGCTTATCAAATATAAGTTCATTCACATCAAAATTAAAAGCAAAAGGTTATAAAGTTACACAGAAACAAGTAAAAGAGGCGGTCGAAAAGACTGAAGTTAATGAAACCTTTTCTCAAAAAAAGAAAATAAACAAAAAAGAATTATTTCCAATTTATGGTAAAGATCCAAACAAAACTTATATTCAGGCAGATTTGGCTTTTATCCCAAAATTGAAAAAACAAAATAGTGGTTTTGCTGTGATATTAACGGGAATTAATATAAATACGAGAAAAGGATATGCTTATGGGTTAAAATCAAAAACTATAAAAGATAAAAATAATAAAAATATAGAATCTGCGGAAGGTGTCATTCCCGCAATGAGAAAATTGATTAAGGATTCCAAAATGAATGTATTAACAACGGACAACGGTAGTGAATTTATAAATAAAGCTATAAAAAAACTTTTGGAAGATAACAATATTGAACATTATTTAAACGAACCCGAAGACCATAGTACAATGGGTATGATTGAGAGATTTAATAGAACATTAAAATATAAATTAGAACTTTATTTTAAAAGTAAAGATACCGTCAATTTGATTAGTAAATTAGATACTATTGTCAAAAATTATAATGAAACAAAAAATGTAGGAAATATAGATAAGTCTGCACCAAATGATATGAATGAAGATAGAGTATTAAGAAATATTTTATTAAAAAGAAATATATTAACAAAACTACTTTCTAAAATTGATATTAAACCTGGAGACAAAGTTAGAATTAAAATAAAAACTAAAACTTTTGATAAAGAAACTCAACGATGGTCAACTAGAATTTATAAAGTTAAAAAAATGGAAGGCTTGTCTTATGTAATAGAAGACAACAACGAAACTTTAGCTAGAAAATATAAACCAAGAGAATTATTAGAGGTAAAAGGTAATGTTTCAAATCAAAGTAAAAATAAAGATGAAGCTACCGTAAAAGAATTAGTAACAAAACAAAATAAAAAAGAAAGAAAAAATAAACGCGAAGGTGTTTCAGCTTCAAATAGATTATCTAAAAGAACTCGTAGTCAAAATAAAAACAATAAAGATGATGATTTAGAAATTGATTTAAGATAAGTTATATCCTTCAGGTCGTAATTGATATGGATTTATTTTATCAACTTCTTCTAATTGTTCTTGTATCTCTTCAAACTCAGGGTGAAGTTCGTCCAAATTACCTTTTAAATTTTTAGTCCAACCTTTAGCATATACTTTACTTTCAACTCTTGTTTCTAACCCTTGTGGACATAATACTTCTTGTTTGTTATTTCTTTTCCGTTTTCTAATTACCTTATATGTCAACTCAGCATATTTACCATCAATTTTATCAGTCAAATTCTTAACCATACATACCATTGATTTATGATTGATAATTTTACTGTTTTGATGTGACAAATAAAAACCTTTACTTTTGGTAAGAGGCTCAGCATTTAAAATTTTTAATGTGTATGATTTTGGTCCGGTCGCTGCATATTCAGTACATTCTTTTATAATGTTTCTTTTATCATCATAAAGTTCATTAGTTAATTCGCCCAAAAAGTCACCTAGCTCATTCTTATAAATATGATCATTTAGTCCTTCTTTTTCAATGTAAATACACGAGTCGGTATCAGTATATAGCACATTGTCAAACCCAACTTTTTCACACAAATCATACAACTTTAGCCTAGCATACGCCGTTGTAAATACCCCTATGATTTCACTTGTTGAACATTTGTCCGGACCCTCAAAATATTCATCTTTGAATCGATAATTCATAATACATTTCTCATTTCCTTCTATACCGGCAAATTCATAATTCATTTCATATTCTTCGTCAAACACCATTGCATAAAAGTCGCTTGGTTCATTTATAATTTTGGTTTTCATTTTGTTTAATTGTTGAACGAATTTGCCCCACAAACTGTTTAGGTACATCTTGGCGACCGCTCGTTTTCCGGGGGTTTTTTTAATTTGAGATTTGTCTAAAAGAATACCTTCTCTTTCAAAATATTGTTTTATATATTTGTCTTTATCTTGTTCAGTTTTTACCCATTCAGGGTATCCACTTGCTTCTTGTTTGATTTTCAAAAACTTGTTTACATAAGGTGCAAACAATTTTGTGCTACGCTCTTTCAATGTCTAATTTCATAAATTTCCAATAATTCATATCCCATATCGATTGCTTTGTCAACTTCAATTGTTGAGAAAGTACCTTCTTGTTCATGTAAAGTAAATTTCAATTTACCATTGTCTCTACATGGTAACACCGGAAATTGTAAAATTTTTGGAGGTTTAACTTTACAATAAATAACACCAAAAAACTTTTCAGTTTGATTTTTATACCTCGATAGATATTCTTTAACCGAAACATTTTTAAATTGCTCGTCAAAACCGATAGGATACTCGCAATACTTCATAACCCAAGGGTATAAACTAGTAAAATCTAGATATCTCAATGTTTCACCAAATTTCTTTTTCCAATATAATTGTTCAGGGTTTGTTCTACCTCCAAAAAATGCATCTCTAATTACAAGATCAGGTTTGTAAGTTTTCATAAAGTCAAAAACTGGTTGTTCATTTAATTTATCATTTTCCCAATCACATTCCCAAATATCTTTTACAACATAACCCATATTTTCCAATTTTTCTTTTTTCTCCTCAGTTTTTCTATATAAATCACCAAAAGTTATATTAGAGTCTCTTGATACATTTGCTTTATGGTTGGGGTTGTAAATTGCAGGGTTACCATGAAACCGGTCACCATTAAATTCGAATATTTCATTGGTTTCTTCGCAATAACCGTCCGCTATGAAGTTTGTTTTTGGAATTTTATATTCTCTAATTATTTTGATACCTTTAGAATGTTCCAAATAATTGATCCATTCAGCACACACTTTACTTTGTTTCTTAATTCTATAATATCCAATGCTTTTTTTAGGCATAATGTCTTTTCGATGAATATGTTGTGCCGTTGATGCAATGGTCATAAAGTTGAAAGGGTCGGTTTCACATGCTTCCAACAATACACTACGATATTCTAAACATGATTTTCGAAGTATCAAAACATCGTTTGAACAATACTTTCGTAATTCATTTTTATTGTTCCAAACAAATTTTTTGTCATCACATTTTTCATTATACCAAATATCGAATTTTTCTTTATCTTCACATTTCATATTTTCCGGACAAAAATGGTGTCTATTAGGTATTTTCCCGGTATAATTCCAATTTTCTTTTTTGTTGAATAAATGAGGATAGTATCCTTTTTCGACATCATTTTCCAAACCCCAAGTTTTGGGTAACTTTGCAAGACCACAACTAACATGGTTTATCGAGTCAATTAGTGTGACTCCTAAATAAGTCAATTTCATTATTTTGTTTCCAACTCTAATAATTTCTGGCATTTTTTTCTTATCATCAAATTTATGCATTACTAATAATGCTTCAAAAATCAGCAAAAAATCGTACGCTTTGCCATTGTGAGCAACAAAGGTGTATCCTTTATGCTTTTCACTAAATAGAAATTCTAAAAAGGATTGCATGTCATAATGTTCAAATCCCTCAACCAAATTGTCTTTGCTTTTTGGATTTTTTGTGTCATCTAAATATTGAGTAATTGCTAAATTCATATGATGTTTATAGTGAAACTCTTTAGTTTTTTCATTCAAATACTTTGTCTCTTGAGTACATTCAAAATCGAAAAAGGCTAGTTTTTCAATTGGGTTCTTTTTATTTACTTGTTGAATATAACATTGATGATGATTCAAGTCGCAATATTCCTCACAATTCTTACATGTTGAATGACCACATATATGTTTAATTTTGGTTTCATATTGTGTGTGACATTCCTTGCAATAATGTATTTAGTCACATGTAGATTTTAGATGGTGGTTATAACAATCATTATTAAAAAACCATCGTTCACACTTCTTACAATATATTTTATTCACTAATTTTTTGTTGTATTGATTTTTCTTATCTTTAAACATACATTTAGTACTAAAACACCGTGGACATAATTTTGAACGAGTATCTAAAAATGCAACGATGTTGGTAATTGGTTCATAAAGTTCTTGTTCAGCGTCATAACATATAAAGTATACATTTTTGTCATCATCAAATATTTGATTGTCACCACTAGGATAAACTTTACGTTGTCCAACAACATTATGCTCTTGATAAACGACAATATGTGCATTTAATGTTTTCTCATATATTGGAGTGTCTCTCAAAACATCAATTTGCTTATGAGGGTCGATACCGACTAATTTTCTTATTTCATTTCCTAATTTTGTCCGTGTTTGTGGTCTTTTTGCGTGAGTTAGTGTTTTCCAAAATGTTTTGTTGGTTTCTTTACAATGTAAATGTTGCAAAATAGCTAGAGAAATATCAAAACATTGATTATTATTATTGTTCAATGTAATACAACTTTTCTTTTTGAATCGTTCTTCTTTATTTCTCGATTGTGGATTCGCCGAACCACCTTTAATAGCTTTAACGGTGTGGACGAAAAGAGTAATACTTTTAATAAATCCATGTTCTTTTAATTTTTCACTTTGAGCTATTTTTTCGATAGCTTTTTGTAGATTTTCAGGATGATATCCTAAATAAATGTCATCGTTTTTTATTACATAATTATCTTCAAATTGTAACTCAAATGATATCAATTGTTTGTCATCACTTGATGCTTCGGGAACAAATCTACGTAAACCTTTTATTTGAAAAAGATTAAAATCTATTGGACCGTAGATATCTTTTCTAGTTTTAAATTTATCGATATACTCGGTGCGTTTGGTTTTTTTAATTTCTTTGATATTTTTAATATCAGTTTTTACATTATTTACAAATTTGTTAACCTTTTGATTTTTCTTTTTATTTATATTTTTCGTGAAATTTCACGGTATTTTTTGAAAGTTTTAGATTTTCCATTGTATTTGTCTTTAATTTTTGTTTTCAACGATTTTTCATAATCATTTTTTGTAATAATTTTTTTAGATTTTTTCCTTCCATTTATTATTTTAAAACTTTCTAGAATATCTTGTAAATCAGCAAAATCTTTTCTAGTTTTTGCATCCTTCATTTCAATGTTGAAAGCTTTCCATTGACTAGGTGTAAGTTTAATATTTGAGGTGTTAAGTTTGGACATGGGAGAGGCTTTTATAATATATATATAAGATTATTTCTTTAAGCTCAATTGGGTTAGTACATTGGACTAAAAAATCACAATAATTTTGAGTATTGTGTTAGTAATTCATACTGTTTTGGTATGTCGAATGATGATTTTTTTAGAGCTTCAATTATATCATCAATAGTGATATGGTATAATTTGACGGAATTTGCTTTGATGGGCAAACCTCTTTTAATTCGTAAATTTAATATACGTTGTTTTAAAACTTTATCTTTGTTAATCTTGTAATGTTTAGCCACATCTAAATTGTTTTTTCTGCTGATTTTTTGTAATAAGTATTTCCAAACTTTGAAATAACTTTCTCCATATATATGGGATATAATATAATAACCAAAAATATTTTTAAATTGTTTTAAGTTATATAAAAATGGACATTTTAAACAATTCATGTGATTTTCAAGCATTTGTTTCAGGAATTATTCTTATTATAGGGGCTGTTTTTACGGGAATTAGATATAGTCGTTGTGAAACTATAACTTCACCTTGTATAAGTTGTAAAAGGAAAATACTAGAACAAGAAGAAAATACTATTAATGTTTAGAAATTTTAATTTCTTTTTATATATATTATATTCTAATAAAACAATGGGTTACCGCAAAGGTGAGAAAATAACAGATGAAAAAACTTTAGAAAGATTGAAAAATGCAAGATTGAAAGCTTTAGAAGCCGAAGAAAAAGAAAATATCAAAATTGCAAAAGATCTTGAAAAACAAAAAGAAATATTAGATGCAAAAGAAGTTATTAAAAATCACCAAAAACCGGAAAAGGACGAAATTGAAATTCAACCGGAAGTAAAAAAAGAAGTTGTAAAAAATAAAAAAATAAAAAATAAAAAACCAAAAGTTATTATTGAGGAAATACATGAAAGTTCTAGTTCTAGCGAAAGCGAACCGGAAGTTATAGTTAAAAAGAAAAGAATTTCCAAAAAAAGAAATAATAAAGATATAGATAATAGCCCTCAATCACCTCAAAAAACCAATACTCATTATGATAAAGCTTATAGATCATTATTTCCTGAACTTTAATATTAATAGAAAACTTAAATGTTACAAACTCAAAAATTAAAAAATAAAGATTATGAAATTAAATTACCGAAAGGCGGTGCTTTCAATATAAATACAAACCCAGATTTTATTAATATGCATTCCGTTATATTGGCGGTGGCAAAACGAGGTGTAGGTAAAACTTGCAGCTTTTCTAATTTATTAAGATTGATGAAACAAAATAATGCATTAGACCGGTTAATTTTGGTTAGTCCTACTTTTCACAATAATGCACATTATTTTAATAATTTGCCATTGAACAATGAAGATATATTAGAACCTTCAATTGAAGCTCCCCAAAAAATAGAAGAAATTCTTGACACCGAAGCTCAAGAATACGAAGAATATCATGAAAAGTTAAAGAGATGGAAAAAATTAAATAAAATGTTAAAAGATAAAACAAAATCAATTCATGATATTCCAAATGAATTATTGATTGAATTTGAGGACACAATGTATAATCCACCTGAACATAAGTATAATGGTAAAAAGCCGGTGATTGTGGTTTTATTTGACGACGTACAAGGAAACGACATTATGTTGCCAAGAGCTAAATTGAATCAACTTGTAACCACTCACCGTCATAAAGGGAAACTTAAAAATGGGGCTTTGGGCGTCTCATTATTATTTGCTACACAAAATTACACGTCAAATCAAATGGGATTAAATAAAAGTATTCGAGGAAATTTAACTCATTTATTAGTTTTTAAAAATAAAAATATAAAAGAGCTAGAGAAAATTGCGGAGGAATGTAGCGGTGAGATTAATCAAGATACCTTTTTTCAAGTTTATGATAAAGCAATTCAATCAGCACATGATTTCTTATTCATTGATTTACATAAAAAGAGTACACATCCAAGTGGCTTTAGAAGGAACTTTAATGAATTTATTATCCCAAATACTTTGCAATAAATGAAAAACAATTAATTAAAAAAGTTTTGCACAATTCTAAAAAAATCTGCCAACATAGTCTTTTTCAGCGCGAAATTCTGTGTAAGATAAACTATTTCAAAAATTATTATAAAATTATTTTTTTGGAATTATTTTTAGATGATTATTTAAATAGAACCGAATATTACACTGAATTAGCCAATGGAAATATCGAAATTTCTAAACCAAAAATTAGGGACACGGAAGCAAATATTAAAAATCAATCTTTTATTAGTATAGATAATGAATAATATAATTTCATCACGAACTATATATTTAAATAGTGAAGAAAATTCGGCAGGTGATTCTCGAAGAATAGATGTAAATATACCAACAGCTTTATTAAATTATAGAGTTACAAGTAAATTACGTGTTGTCTTGAATTCCTTTTCGGCTGCTAAAACATGGTACACTATTAATAATTTTAATGGAATATTCTTTATAGGAAAAATCGATACTAATAAATTATTTCCCGTAGAAATTCCTTTTGCTAATTATACAGAATTAGCTCAATTAGAAACAGTTTTAAGTACAAATATAAAAGCAGTTTTAGATAATGAATTTGCATATACCGGAACGGTTACCATAGAATATAATGGTAACCCTATAGATTATAAAAATAAGTTTAAAATTACTTTATCAATTGCAGTTCCGAATATTAAGTTTGTTTCTTTTTCAGTTAGAAATGAATTCAACGCAAACAATCCTTTGCAAGCTGAACTACAAACTAAAGTTATAGGTCCAAGCAAATATAACGACGCCGACGAAATTTTAGGCGGGCGTGTAAATAGACAAACTAACAATTTATCAAATGTTTCTCAATTAATTGATTTATTCGAAATAAAAACAGCGGACACAATATTCGAAAGTTATTATCCTTGTAATTTGCAAACAAATGATGCACTATATTTGCGAATATCAAGTTTGCCTACTAACAATGTTGAGTCTACAAATTTATCCGCTATAAGTAGTGATAGCACTTCTTTAATTGCTAGCGATATTTTTGCTAAAATTCTTTTACCAAATTACTTGACTACAAACTTTATAGATTTTTTAAATCCAAATGACAATTTTGCTATTGACATTTCAGGATCACAATTGACTGAATTAAAATTTGTCTTGACCGACTCTAAAAATAGACCCATACCTTTAGTTTCGCCCACGGAAGCACTGGACGGAAGTATAAGTTATTCTATGTCAATAATTATCAAAGAACTTTCACAATTTTAAAATTCTTTATTTATGTTACTAATATATTATATATAAAAGAATGTCTTTGCCATTAACTCTTGCGTACGCACTTCAAAAAGTTTCCGGGTATAGCACTAATTATTTTAGGCTCGAAACCACAAATCAAGACACCGCAACAAATAATTCTACAATCACTCTAAATCTTCCGTCAAACGTAATTATAAATTTAAAATCACTTTCGATGCATTGTGAAGCTCGAGCGAACGATGCCAATATTACCATTCCGGGAGGTGCTGATTTTTTGAGAACAATGCTTCCAAATGGTTTAGAAAAATTAATCTCTCGGGTAGAATGCACGGCTGGAAGTGTGCAAATCCAAAGTGGTTTTAATGGATACAGCACCGTCGCTACGGTTCTAGACAATTTACAAACTACTTTAAATAAAGAAATTAGTTATCAAAGAGTTTTACAAAACCAAGAAATTGAAGTGACCGACCTTGATTATTATAAAACATTTCGACCTTTTATAATTCAAGAATTTAGAAGCTTTATAGGAGAGAGCGAGCCGAGTTATTTAGATACATCTCTTTTGCCACCTATTCAACTTCGATTTTATTTGCATGGTCCGGAAGTTTTAGGTGCTGTTCAAAATAGCTTGGGATTAGGAAATGGTTTAAATAACGACGGTCAACAAGCTTTAATTTCAGGTGGAAGATTTACTTTACAAAAACTTTATTTTACAATTGAAACTATCACCTTCTCAAATGGAGTCTATGATTCGGCAGTCGACGCAAAATTAAAAAGAGATGGATTTCTTGAAATTCCGTTCAAGAATTACTATTCTTTCACATCTTCACACGACGGTATGAATAAATCTACACGATTTAGTTTAAGTTCTCAATCGATTGATGAAATATATGCTGTCCAACGTATAGGGGATTATCAAACCAAATCCCTCGGTCTTGTGCAAATCGACAATAAAATCGGTCCTACTTATATACCAAGTTACTTTGACTTCAAATCTGGAAGACTAGGAAGTGCACAATTCAATGTGAATAATCTTTATATACCAAATTACCGAAACGATGCATTAGGATATTTCAATTCGATGTGTGTGGCGAAAGCTGACCAATATATGACAAAATGCGGTTGCAAAGTCAATTCTTTTGAAGATTGGGTTAATCATTATTTCACTTTTATGATTCGCTTAAATATGCCTAGTGATATGGGCGTAAGAAATTTATCAGGTCTCGATAGTCGCAGCCTAAACACTATGATGTATTTAGAGACTAGTGAAGGCACAAACACAACTGAACAAATTTTAACAAATAATGAAGTGTTTGTATTTTGTGCGTGTACAAGTGTTTTGCGTGTAGGTGTTGGGCGTATGATTGAATTGATTGTTTAAATGTTTATTTATTATTATACATAATAAAAAAATGAATCGATTTCAACCAAATGACTCTCCTACAAGTTTAGGTGAACGTATAGGTCAAAATAAAGCTGAATTACCACCATCTCTAATGCAAATGTCCGGGTTTAGACCACCTTCTATGCAACAATTGCCTTGTAAATCCATAAGTGACATAACTTTACCCCCAGCCAAAATTTCAAATGTAAATGAATTAGCTGGATATAAATCTTATATTTTTGGACATGGAGATAAACCAACTTTAAAAACTTCAATGTTTACCTTTCCCGAACAACATCCTTTAAATAATCCAATTCTAAAACCTGCAAATTCTTTCTTTGTGTGATATATTATATACAATGTCTAGTTTTTGAAAAGAATTAATCATGAATAAAAATGTTAGTGTAGGAAATGGAGTATTTATTGGTAAAAAAAATAAAACAACAAAAACAACCTTAGAAATGCTTGGAGCTGATATTTATATAGATATTGACGGTTCTCAAAGCGGTGACCCCGGTATTGTAAATTTGAATATGGCTGCAAAAGAAAATAAAATGAAAGTTAGATTTAATGGTTTGCCTATCGTAGATACAACTAATGTTCCTCCGATTGAAGCAATTACACAAGTAAATGGATTATATGTATTCAAAGCGAATTCAACTGATAAATTTGGAACTGTATGTATGAAACTTGCTCAACCGTAAATTTAAAAATCATATTATAATATATATATATATAAATGAGTTCTTTCGGCAAAAATGTATTTCTTAAAACTTTAAACAATGTAACCGACCCTGGTCCTAATCCTACCGTTCCCGACCCATTAACAATTAATCAATTAAATGTAAATCAAATTGGAGATAACCCAAATCCTTGCCAAACAATTCATATGGCTTCAGATTTTTTATATCAAAATGATGTCGATTTTATTGACAATTCAGATGTAAATAATCAAAGAGAATTTATGAAATTACAAACTGACGGTGATTTAAATTTAGTGAATAATATTAATTTTTATGATTTTATTTTAAATAATCCTGAAAGTAAATCAAAATTTTCGATAGGTTTAGATGAACTTGATAGTTCTTTTGAAATTAAATCTTTAGATCCTGTTTCTCAAACGAGATTGAAAATAGGAGACAATGGTATAAATGAATGGTCATTTATGCATTTAACGCTCGACACCGAACCGCTTGGAGCCGGTGTACTTTTAAATGATGGACCTTTGATTTTAAACACAGGTGATATTACTTTGAATTCTGGTAAATTTATTGGTGACGGGTCTTTGCTTCAAAACTTGCCTTCCGGGGCTAACCAAAATTTACAATCTGTTACCGACCAAGGAAGTACAACTAGTACAAATGATATTTCTTTTACGGGAACCGGAAAACTTATAACGAATCAAGAAGAATGTGATGGAAGTTTATTTAGAATTAAAGCGGGCACAACGGGTAATGGATTGGTATCTATTGGCGAAACAACTCAAAATGACGGTTTTCCAAATGCAAACCGTTCGGTTTTGATAGGTAGAAATAGTGGGGCTTTTAATTGTTTGAACGATTCAATATGCATAGGTTCGGGTGCCGGGAACGATCAATGTAATGCTTTCGTCGTAAACGTTGGGGACGACGCTGGGCAAAGCTTTGCTTCCGAGAATTCAGTAAATATTGGAAAATTTGCAGGGGAATATTTGGCGGGCCAGAGTTCAATTAATA
The DNA here is from genome assembly GCA_001247695.2 of Cymbomonas tetramitiformis. Classification (NCBI taxonomy): domain Eukaryota; kingdom Viridiplantae; phylum Chlorophyta; class Pyramimonadophyceae; order Pyramimonadales; family Pyramimonadaceae; genus Cymbomonas; species Cymbomonas tetramitiformis. Next base: position 30,781 of record LGRX02021766.1, read on the forward strand.
TAGGTGCTTTGAGCGGTCAAAATTCTTCACAAAGTGCGACGGCTCTGGATAACACTATAATTTTAAACGCAAGTGGTGTTGAACTTAATGCTAGTGTAAATAATTCTTGTTATATTAGACCTATAAGACAATCACCCGACGCTCCAAGCGAATCACAAGTTTTGTTTTATGATACAAGTAGCAACGAAGTGAGATTTGGTCCAATCAGTGCAAGCGGTGGTATTCCATCATTAGCTGAAGTTTTGGCTGTCGGTAATTCTGGAAATAACATTAATTTAAGCGGTGATTTGGATTGTAGTGCTATACGACTTGTAAGTAGCATAGATTGGGCGTATACAACGCCAACATCATCATTGACAACCTTAGGTGTTCCATTGACAAATTTAACAAATGCATATACGGCAACATTACCCACAAGTCCGGTTCCTCATACCGGTGATGTATTTACTTTTGTAAATAATACCGGAAATAGTATAAGTGCTGGAGATATTGTTCAATTTAACGACGACTTTACTAATATAAATGGTGTAAAAATATATGCAGCTTCGGCAAGTCAATCTAATCAAAATTGTATGCCTATTGGTGTTTGTGTTCAAAATTCAAACACAGGGAATTCTTGTTTTGTTTGTACAAAAGGATTCACAACTTGCAAAGCTATTGATGGAAGTTATGTTAAAGGTCAAATGTTAGGTTGTGCTTCGGGAGGTTCAGTCAATTCTTCACAAATTACTACAAATAATGTTGGAATTATTGGCGTGTGTATGGAAAGTAAAGTTATAACAACTCCGGGTTCGGGAATATTGGTTTGGATTAAACCTGATTTTAAATTGTAATTTTATATATCATATAATTATATTATAGAATAAAATGGCGTCTTTTGGTAAA
>LGRX02021768.1:0-10510 GCA_001247695.2 Cymbomonas tetramitiformis
GCATGGGTGGCGCAGAGCCGCTGCCCCCCTCTCGTGCTTGGGTGGCGCGGAGCCGCTGCCCCCCTCTCGTGCATGGGTGGCGCATAGCCGCTACCTTCCTCTTATGCATGGGTGGCGCGGAGCCGCTGTCGCGGTTGCGCATTGGTGGCGCAGAGCCAGAATTACAAGCAACTGAAATGCACACCGCGCCTGGATTCAGTTTGCCCTTACCGGTTGATACTCATCGGCTGGCTCCCTGTCGGTCACTTCAACAGGAGTCAAGACGATCTCCGAGTCTTCCTCGGGCCGCACCACGGACTGCGTCACGGGCCGCTGTGCCTCGGCATATGGGGAAGCTGCCGGCCGCGCAGGGATCACTTCATCCGGGAAGTGCTGCTCTGCCACGTCATCGAATTGCTGCTCTGCCACGTCATCCGGGACGTGCTGCTCTGCCACGTCATCCGGGAAGGATGCCGCCTGCACCGACTGCACCTTGTCCTGTGGGGGCTCCACACTGCACGCACAGCATGGCGCCGACGAAGGTAAGTCCCGTATGTTTGCGTCACTCCGCAGCAGGAGGGGTGTTGATCACAGGTCGCCAAGCTGACGGGGCGCGTGTAAGCGGGGGTACAGAAGGAAAGACCGTCAGCAAAGTTGCTTAAAAGATGGCAGCGCTTTCAATCGGCAGGAACGTGAAGTGTGGAAGGCGCAGAGATCGCGCATATCGCGTTGTCAAGGTCGGCGATGGGCTGCGCACTCTGAGGGAAGCGCCACAAGGACCCTACAGAAAACGCGCGAAAGATATTCCGAGCGCCGACCTCCGAAAGGTATTCCGAACGCCGACCTCCGAAAGGTATTCCGAGCGCCGAACTCCGAAAGGTATTCCGAGCGCCGAACTCCGAAAGCGCCACAAAGCTTTATGAGCGGCCACGAGGAAGGCAGAAAGCGATGGCGCTTTCGGCCCTTCCGAGAAACTTTTGCAAAGGGACGTTCCTTGAGACCCGTGGTGTGCATACCCGGGAGGATCGTCTCCGTTGCGCTCCCGCCGCGACACCTGAGGCGAGGACGGAGCAAAGCAAATGAGTGCACTAGAGGGTATGACTTCTCGCTTGCGCGTGCACTAGAGGGTATGACTTCTCGCTTGCGTGTGCACTAGAGGGTATGCCAGTCAACTGTATGAGGAAAACACCGCAACGGGATCCTCGGACGCGGGTGAATGGCAAAGTGTCCCTTTCAAAAAGGTTTTAAGCATTCCGCTTTAGGTGGAGGAGCGTTTAGCAGCACAGGAAGTGGCGCACGCGCATACACCAGTGTGTGAAAGGGCAAATGTACTCGGAATCAAGCCTCGAAACCAAGGAGACGTGCGAAGAAGCTGCACACACACACACATACACAGAGAGAGAGAGAGAAAAAGGCATGAGGCGCGCCAACCGAAGTCAGCCCACCACCATCTCAGTGGATAAGATAAGCACGCGATAACACACACAACCACACACATAGTAAAACAAGGAACGACTTCTTCGACGCTAAAATATTCGTCATTCCTCGTCACGGGATGACTAACAATGATGAACGGCTCGGTCCTGATCGACAGAGGTGTTTCCTCGAGGCGCGACTGCTGAGCGTGTGCAGCCGGCCTGCCCGCTCCGAGGGCATCGCAGGTAGGGGAATCAGGGCGGCGTCGTTTCACCTCTTCCGTGATGGGATATGGGCTCGAAGTGTGACCAATATTTCTGTAGTCAGGAAAAGCGCCAACTTCAATCTCGGTTCGAGGCTTCGTATCGCGGTGATTCCCGAGACATCCACAGGAAGAAGGTGCAACACAACGTGCAAGCGAAGAAACACTAAAAAGAACGTTTCCAGGTCAATATCTGCATATATTACGCGAACTTGCGGAAAGCAACGCGCATCGGTCTACCTGAGAACTCCCGCGGACGCAGACCAGGTTCCGGAGCCACGGGATAAGCTATCCAAGGACTCGGCGAACACCTCTTGATCGGCACCTTCATCGATCAATATCTCCTCTCCAGAATCCAGATTTTTTATGCGATAAGACTGCGTAAGGAAGAAGAATAGCAAGAGGTTGGAGGATGAACCGTCAGAAGCAGGCGTGTAGAACTGCCAAATACTCGAACCTTGTATGCGCCAAAATACTATTCGCTGAACTCACCTGCGAAATTTCGCACTCGGGCACCTTATAAGTGCCCTTCTCTTGGAAGACATTCTCGGCGATCGCACCCTCAGCAGAGAGCTCGACTGCAGACTCCTGCCTTTCCTCAAGGTTTGGGCTCGTGTGTGTGCTGCAAAGTGAGCCACAGTTAGTAAAGAGAAACAGCACTTCAAAGACAGTCACGTACACACACACTCGAGGTAGCTAGAATAGCTAGCAGCCAGAATACCTGTTTGATTTACGCGGAGAGGCGTGAAGTGACTCCTCAGTTTCGAAAAACTCGTCTTCGGAGTCTGCGCTGGAGTTCATCCTGATGTCTGGCGTTTTGGACACGTTTAAGAACAGATTCGGTTCGCCCAACTCATCGACTGCATAGTACAAGACATAACAAGAGTCTTTCTTTTGAACGAGCTAGTGAAATGTAGCTTCATTCTGAATTGTAGAAAGCTGTTCCAATGCTGAAAGCAGGCATTCCAAGAAATTAGGTGACCTCCGTTGAGCGCTTGAAAAAGTGAATATTGTAAGACATTCAATTATAGATTACTGTTCATTACATTCTACAGATCGAAGATGAGCGCTACGATTGACGATACCAAGAATCGAAGTTATGACTTTAAAAAGTTTAATTTAGATATTTTATGATTTATATATATGTAGACAGTCAGAGAACACTGAACCAGCAATATTAATAAACAAGAGTGAACCCTGAACCGACAGCGACACTGAACCGCCGTCACACGACAGGAACTAGCACTTTCTGTCGTTGTCAAGAAGAGATGAAAACAGCAGCTAGGAACCTTAGGGGTGCCCAACTAAAGTTGAGTCGTCCAATATTTTCAGATCGTAAACATCGGAAGGTCTGAAGACATTTCTGGGGAGCGACGAAGGAATATATCGTATTTGGATCTCTAGGATGTCGGCTTTTTTTATATGGACTCTCAGATTCGGGAAATTACCCCTGTTAAAAATGAACGGACCAGTTTAAGTTGTGCAGCTCTAAGGAACCTACAGACCCTCAATTTACATTTTGTTTTTATAGGACTTTAATCATATTTGAGGGTAGGGTGCACTTGGGTTTCGTTTTCGACCAAAAGATAAATAGATACATCACATTTTTCATATATAATAACGACCATTTACAATTAATTTTGATTTGACTTTGGAAATTTATAGCGCCAAAATGTGCAACATGACCCCCCATTTTTATTGGCCAGGCTCCATGAATGGTGAGTTATCTTTGTGTTAAAAAAAACCTTGGGCGAAGTTAACGTGTAGATTTTTGTCTAGAATTTTTATTAAATCAAGTAATGCAGATATAGTATATACAACTGATAAATAATTTCTATAAACGGTGGTAGGGGCGGGGTTGGGGAGGGAACACCAGCACCATCCTTCCTACCTGACGCTTTTTGGCAGGGCCCTTACCATGTGCACCCACTATCGGGAAAGCCAATCAGAACATGCCAGCTCAAAGATGCCATTGCAATACGACTTTTGTAAGTGCACAAATGGCAAATCACCATTGGTTGTCGATGACGAGCGAGCGACAAATGAAGGCGCGTTGCGTTGGACCCTCCCGTCTCCTCTTCTGTATCAATACGGAAAAGTTTTTTAAGACTGAGCCCAGTGGGCTCCGCCTACCCCGTAAGTACACTTTTTTTTGGACTGCGCCCAGTGGGGCTCCGCCCTACCCCGTTACCCTGAACCTTTTTCTTTTAAACTGCGCCCACCGGGGGGGGCTCCACAACCGCCCCACAACCGCCCCCCTGGGGTTCAAACCTTTTTGAAAATACTGCGCCCCGTGGGGCGCCCCACACACAAACTCGTTACTTTCGCTTTTTTTGTTCATACATATCCTACATATGCACCTACTTTCGGTAGTCGTCTCGTATCACGGCGTGCCATGAATTTCTATCACATATGTTAGAGAGTCGTATATCGCGGAATGCGGTGATTCGATATCACATAATTTCGGGAGGCGTCTTGCACGGCGTGCCATGAATTCATAGCACATATTTTCGAGAGTCATATGTTGCGGTATGCGGTGAATTGTTATCACATATTTTCGGGCGTCGTCCAGCACGGCGTGCCACGATTTCCTAACGCATTTTTTCGAGAGCCGTATACTGCGGGATGCGGTGAATTGTTATCACATATTATCGGTAGTCGTCTAGCACGGCGTGGTACGAATCCCTAGCACATATTTTCAAGAGTCGTACATTGCGTAATGCATAACAACACTTTGCACACGAAAATGGGGCAAGGTCATCTCAATCACGAAAAGCATACATTATTACGAGTCACACGAAATTACGAGGGTTCTTGAGAAATTGTTCAAAGCTCGATGCCACCGGTTGCACCGATGCGGAGATTTCACCCCTACCACCTTGGCTACCCTTCGTCGCGCGAGCACCACTTTTCCCTTTCCCACGGCCGCCACGCCCTTGTCGTTCTTGAGTGACCGTATCGCCCGCGGCACGAGCACCACTTTTCCCTTTCCCACGGCCGCCACGCCCTTGTCGTTCTTGAGTGACCGTATCGCCCGCGGCACCGGCTCCATTGCCTCTACTGTTGGGTTGTGCCTTTTTAGCGGATTTGCGACGGGGCATCCGTTTCACGGCCGGCGGTTGTTTCCATTCACGAGTCCGCCGATCAAATGCATCTAACCATCTTTGGAGCTCCGGATCCGGCTTAAGATTCAGCAAATGAGATAGCTTTGGCATTTGCCCATCGGGCCCGGGTAATATACGAATGCAGCTGGACTTCTTCACACGCGTCATCCCGACATAAAATGCTTGAAAGCATAGGTTGAAGACATTCTTCGGCGTTTGGCTTAGATCTAATATAATTTTGTCCACGGTTTGGCCTTGGAATTTGTGAAAGGTCAAGGCGAACGCAAGATCAAGCCCATGAGTTCGATAATATATCTTACTTTTGCGGGAGGCGCGATTCACGGGGAGTTCCTCGAGACGTTTGCAGATCTTAACTGGAAGTACGATACTGCGCGGACGAGTGACATTCTCACGCATATTTCCCTGGCTCGCCGAGTCTCGAAGCTCGGGAGCTAATGTCGCTCGATCGGACCAGTTTGTGGAATCCAGATGCTCAATGAGAACATTGACCGCGTAAGGCGGCTCGATCCACACCTCCTCGCCAGGATTCGCATTGTTGATTTTCGCCGCATCGGTGGACCTGCTGTCATCTCGGAGAATCAGGCTGTGGAATTTGGCGGGCGTGCCGTTCGCTAAACCACGCGAAGGATTTAAGTCGTTGTTTAGAATAATTCCAGGCGCACCGGCAACGAAAGTGCCTGTCAATTCGGGAAATTCCGACCGGATCACGTCTTCATGTTGGGAGTCCAAAAGTGTGGTTGCAATAGGTCGCTTCCAACGAATTATCGGTTGTCCACCGAGCCGCGCAAAATGCCGTGCACGCACATCATTGATAGCTTGTCGTTGCCGATTGCCAGTCACTGCCACCGTCGCGAAGAGCCAATCGCGGTCCATTTGTACATCCGATGCCGTGAGCACCTTCAGCCGGTCCAAATCGGACTGCGTAATGGGTCGTTCCTCCGAACGGCATCGTTCAATGAAGCGGACGTGATCCGGGTCACTAGCTGCTCGAACCTGCGTACGAACATCAACACACCAATAATGTTCGCGGTCGCATGCAAAAACCGCGGAAGGATTCGGTATTGAAAAAAAATAAGATTTCCAGGAGGTATTAAAGTGATCGGAAATACCTGTTCGGTTAATGGATAGCGCCGGATAGCTTGGAATAGACGACCAGCTTTCTCAGCCACATCAAATGATCGTTGGCCGGAAAAGACGTTTAAAGCGTGTTTGTACAACGATTTTCCCACGGGGGCTAGTTGTCCAAAATCGCCCACAGCCACCACCGCTAGTCCCCCCATTCAGTTTTGGCCTGGTCGCCGACTCGTCGGATTTCGGCACAACGATCTTGAAGATGTCCATACAAGCATGCCTCAACCATGGAGATTTCGTCGATAAGTAATATGTAGGCGGTACCGGGGCCAAGGCGCACCGCGTACTCCGCCTTCGTGGCCGGATTCATGGCCTTCAAAGGCACCGCCCTGCAAGCTTCCGTGGGCTTCATATCACCCAAGTTATGAATGGTCCGCGCACCTGGGATGAGAGCCGCCGCAACCCCGGACGGAGCGCAGCAAACCACGGTGCCATCATGACCGGATAAAAAATTCACGGCGGTGCACAAGGCTTTGGCGACGTAACTCTTGCCGGTGCCCGGTCCGCCGTCCCACAAGGAAGTCATCGGTGGAGGTGGAGGAGGCTTGCTCTGCGCCTCGGCGGCCAGACATGCAAGACATAGGGATAACCATGACAACACGGGGGTGACCGCATCACGTTGACCTGCGTTTAGATCGGTGGTGATTAAAAACGAAGCTCCGTCGAAGTCGCCTACCACCATTATGGCCAATCCGCCCCACGTATCACGCTCCTCCATAGGCATTCCTTCCACCGCCAACCTCCTCGCACAAAGCTGTTGTAAGCGGGCGAAGAGAGCGGCATCGTCGTATACGCACTTTGGAACGAGAAGCAGTCGACATTTGAAGATGGCATGATCCGCTGGGATGGGTCCGGTGCCAAACACAGCGTCATATACGTTAGGGCACATCTCGTGAGCAAAGGCCCCGGATTCATCGGAGGGGGTGGAAGGCATGCGGAGGCATCCAATGTTGTCCGATGGAACGCCAAGACGGGATACCGATGAAAGAAATGTTGACACGCGAGGGTAAGGTCGTTTCGCGTCCGAAAGAATGACAAAGGGGCGTGCCGCTCGATGACGAGATGGACCGTCGCCTGTTTGTAGTTGAAACCACCCAAGGAGGTGATCGAAAATCTTGGCCTCGGTCTTGGATTGAAAGTCGGCGGGACAAACTCGAATGTGAGGATCGACGCCTGCTCCAATATCATGAGGCGAAGCGGTCTCGTCCGTAGCGACAGTTCGTTGTTCCGGGATGGACGCGTCCGGCTCTTGTGCCATAACTTCCGCTACACGATTGGCATCTTGTTCGGTGTAGGATGAGACCAAATCAGGACGGCCTACGCGGGTGGGTCCCTGAACATCGGTGGACGGATTGTTCACGCGGTCATCGCCGGTCGCCGGCATGGTCTCGGTGTGAATCCGCTCAAAGAAGTCGACGGAGCCCTGCACAAACTTGCGCTCCGCTTTCAACGCATCAAGCCGAGAATCCCCATCAGCGCCCTCGGCATCTTCCAACACTTGAAGGTTGCGTGTACGGATTTCCTCGATCAACGCATCCAACTCCATTTCTCGGTCACGCATAGGCACTTTCTCTCCAGTAGGGTTTGCCGGGGGAACGTACGGACCTTGACCTGTCTCAGCTGCGGTTTCAAGCGTTTCCCAATCCACGACCGCTCGGGCACGCCACTGGGTCAGAATCTTTTTCTTCCGCGAATTCACGTTGAGTCCAAAGGTCACATTCTCGACATACGCAAGGCGTGCCCGCATAATGAAAGGTGCATCCGGCCGGGAGGCGGCTTGGCACCAATCACAAAAAACGTCCCAGCCGGTGGCCGGACCCTTTAGATTTTGTGCTTCGACGGCGTCGCCGGTATCCATGCAAGCCGTCCATTCGGAAATATCCCAAGGTTTGATTAACGCGAGCATATATGCGCTGTATTTCTCGGCCTTCTTCGTCGAGGTCTTGTTCCCAATAATACGTGGTCCAGGATACTTAGGGGGAGGCCCACCTGCTAAGATGGGACATTTGAACTTAGATCGGATACGCTGCACGTGGGTGTCGTGCAAGGGATGATCGGGATGAAATCGAAATAGTCCGTTCACAGGCCGTCCACGTTGAGGAGCCGGCATTTCGACAACCAAGCCGGTTTCGGGAATGTTCTGGACGCAGCGTGGAGAGGTCGGTCCCGGCATTTCTTCATCCTCCGGTTTTTTGGGTTGCCGCACCACATCCACAAGGGCGCCATACTCCACCAAATTCAGATTAGCTAACTCGTTACCCCGGTAAAGGTAATGCGTATGCTGAGCGACCGGGATCGGTTCACCGTCGATGTCACGATATACGGTAGCGCCGGCATCACCTTGCACTCTGCGAGCTTGGCCGATGACTTCCGCTTCCCCATAGTCAGGGACGACATCGTCGGCATCAATCCCGGGGAACATGTCGGCATCCTCGAGGTCTTCATCGTCACAATCGATATCATCGTCCGGTCGCTCTCCATGACCTCCGACGGTTTCGTCGCCTTGCGCCAAGCCAATGCCTTGCTCGCTAGCAAACGCCTTAACCGCCGCCCATATGTGCACGTACCAAAAGCGCTCACTTGTCGGAACGGTTGGCAATCCGAGTAAGAAGGATGCCGCTTGTTCTACGCCAACTTCTTGAGCCCCCGTAATATTGTTCAGAGTGCGCGTGATAACATGTTGAGCGGTTCTCACTTCCGTACCCGAATTCTCTGCAACCGAGGGCCGGTGAGCGACGGACTTAGTGGCCTCGTATAAGCAAGATAAGGTAATAGCGGGTTCCCACGGATCCTTCACCATATACTTGAACATATAGTAGCCAGCAGCTTTCGCCTGCTCCGCAGACCCAAGCATGTACATGGCCGTGTTGCCCCCATGACTGCGGTGAATGCACGATTGAAGGCCGTCATGAAGGTGTCGTCGTTTTTGGGTCTATAAGGTTCCCAAACTATTACGCGTTTGTCGGGTTCCACGAGAGGTGCATCGATGCTAAGAGTCGCAGGGTCACGAAGTTCACGGGGGCAATAGTCTCCGCCTCCATCACGTTGAACCGCGTAATTCCTTCGGTATCCACGTAGGAATCATTGCCATCACCAACCACAATGAGTTCGGTTGGCCCAGTATCCTGGGTACGTAGAGCTTGAGGCATGCATAGGCGACAACCGTATCGACCGTTTGGCGGCTTCCTACAAGTGAAGGTGTGTCGGTCATGACGGTTCGAATAAGCCGACACTCGAGCCCAGCGAACATCGAACGGAGTGCCGTTCCGAGTATCCGGCGGCGGCGCATCCGGCGGCGGAGCGTTCTGATAGCACGGAGAACATATTACCTCGGGTTCCCGATCCAGCGGTAAGGGGGAATCGTAGAGTGCGAGCCGAGGTGCGGCTCTCTCTGCCGGGTCCTCTTTGGCGCGGCGTGCATGAACTTCTTCATGCGCCCATGTGGGCAAATGTGCTTGCACTATAGTGTCGAGCACTTTTCCCGCTCTGGAGGCGAGCTCTGGATCCTCGGCTATCTTCTCCAAAATAATGCCGGCGATAGCGCATCCAAAGAGGCAACCGTGTAAGTGCAGAGCGCCCCGCTGTTGGGCTTCAATTACCGCCAAAAATGCGGCAAGCATGCCCCCAAAAACGCACGGATCCCGAGATCCCAGCGGTTGCTTCTCTTTGTGTCTCCCTCGAGATGCAGCCCCAAAAGACCTTCGACCGCGGCCTTCATCAAAATTCTAAAACTCTCGGCCGCGGCAGCGGGGTGTTCAGCTAACAAGGCGGCGCGTTGTGCTGGCGTGGTTTGGATAGCAAATCCGAAGCCTTCCTCATCGGACGGCTTCATGGGGTCCTTCGAGGATGGCTTACAGAAGCGGATGGTGAGCATATTGTCCATGTCTGGTGGGGATATCGTGATGAAGAAGGTGGGGTTGCCATACATGTAACTCATGGCCATCATCTTGGAGATGTTCTGCGCTCGCTCGCCGGGCCCATAAGGGACAGTCCCGCCACTCAATCGGAGGATGGGAGTTATTTCCGCCAGAAGTTTTTTGGCGGCGTCACTTTCGGGGTCCTTGGCCGCTTCCTCTAGGGCCTTTCGAAAATCGGGTCGCCGAATGATCTCCATAAATCGATCGATGGAAGCATCATCCGACTTTACTTTCGCCGCGACCTGGCGACATGCTGCGTGGCGTTGGGCTTGATTGAATAACGTGAGAATAACATCGGCGTTGTCGAAGCGGATGTCATATTGCAATAACAAATGCCGTGTATGGCGCGATGACAATGACGACTTCGGCAAACCATGGTGCGCAGTAAAAAATAACCACGGGAATGCTCCATAGAAGAAGAAATCGTTCTCCGTGAATTCGTTGACGGGTTTGTCGCCAAAAGTGATCGGCACCTCTTGCACCGCCGCAGGACGAGCACAACCTTCCTGGCGTGGAGGTGGCGAGGGTCCTGAAAACAAACAACACGAAATCATTCAAAAACTTCCGCCGGGCCGCCAAAATCATGCGGGGAATCAGTGGGTCATTTTAAGAATGTGGACGGGGCGGTGGGTGTGTTTAAGACTGCGCCCAGTGGGAGGGGCTCCGCCCCCTCCACACCC
>LGRX02021769.1:0-14740 GCA_001247695.2 Cymbomonas tetramitiformis
TCATGAAGGGGGTGACTTTGTGTCACTGACAGTCAACCCCCTTTCTGTGTCACCCCTCACTGCGAGTGTCACTTGCAGTCTGTCACGTGCTCTCCGACAGACAATCCGACACACACAAAACCCTGAGTAATTGTGTTATCAAATTGTCTTAGCCGTTTTGCCCGTTCCCGACTGTTTCCTGAAGCTGTGAATATATATCTTAACTATATATATATATATATATATATATCACTCTTCGTGAGGTTAGTTATCGGCCTGTTCCACGTATTTTCAAGGGCGGTGCTTGGCTATTTCCCGTATCTATCGCATCTACGCATCTTCGTATCTTCGGCCGCGTCGTATCTTCAACGTATCAACGTATCTACTCCGACGTCTACTTCAACGATTTTTCTTCACGCATCTATTAGCGGCTTCGTATCTCTCGCATATCTCGACTCGTCTTCACTTACGTTTTCCCTTTGATTTATCTTTCGTATCTACTTGTCGATTTGTCAACACAACATTACCTCTGGCAACACTCTGGTGGTGTCTGGTGGTGCTTGCGCACCAAACATCAACCTCGACGCCAACGTTTCCATCGTCGACAGCAAGCGCTCTGACTCCAACGATTTCATCTCGCCGCTTCCCTCGCCTTCGCCTTACACGCCCCCTAGTCGCCACTTGGTGGTTTCAGGTGGTGCTATCGCACTCACTTCGCCCCTCGCCATCGTCCCTTTTGGGTTTCTTCCCATGTACTCAATCACGTCCCCTCTCCGCATTTTTCACTTTCCACCTCCCTACCCCCTCTCCATCGACGCATTCGCTATGGTGGTGCCTGGCCGCTTTTGGCTCTGGCACCGTTCAGGGAAAAAGTGATATAGGTATATAGGTGATATATCACTGATTCCGCAGGAATACCAGAAAACAGGTGGTGACACAATCGGTCTAAGCTCCATAAGATAAAATAATTGAGTGTTTTATCGGTGCGAGTCGGGCGATCGGTACCGGGACGAATGACAGATGACAACTGCAGGTCACTCAAGGCGAGGGTGAAACAGAGAGAACCGAGACCCCCATACGGTGGGGGTCTGTTCTCCCATGAACCGTACAGGAATTGGTTGACCGTCACCTTGGTGGCACTCGACACCCTCCACCATCGAGGGCACCACCGCCGCCGAAATGCATCCCCACCAAGAATTAGAACTGACACCGGCAGTAGTTTTGTGTTGTGACCTAGCAAGCCTAGACATGAAATTGTTGCTTAGCCATCGCCCACGCGGGGATCCGCCACTAGATGGACTGAAAAAGGTTCCATTGGGCCGGGTAACATTTGTGTACTAGCTAGGACCTAGGGTACAATCTTGCATCCTGCCTGTGACCTCACACCTTCGGTTGAGGTGGTGTCATGAAGGGGGTGACTTTGTGTCACTGACAGTCACCTCCCTTTCTGTGTCACCCCTCACTGCGAGTGTCACTTGCAGTCTGTCACGTGCTCTCCGACAGACAATCCGACACACACAAAACCTTGAGTAATTGTGTTATCAAATTGTCTTAGTCGTTTTGCCCGTTCCTTGACCGTTTCCTGAAGCTGTGAATATATATCTTAACTATATATATATCACACTCTTCTTGCGAGATCGCGAGCCTTGCTTTTTGTTGGAATCTGTATAGGCAGCCCTGACAGGCAGGCCCCTATGACAGACCCCTAGGACCAACACTGGACTGCTGACTGATCTATAGGTTCGTGCTGTGACACACGCTGTGCCACAGGTAGGCTAGTTTCCGAGACCGTTGCGAGACCGTTCCGGGTATATCTAGCTTAGGGTTTATTTATGTGAAGAGAGTTTATCCATACAGTTCGGGACCCTCTGATATCTAGTGAACTAGGATATTCCGGCAGGTCGTGGCCCCATCCACGCTTTATTCCACTTGCTAGTTTGGTCATGATTGGCTAAACGGCCGCTCGGAGAGGTGGTGCGCGTTTGCGCGTTTGGGCATCAGTGGGGATTATGAGATGAGCAGCTTGCGGTGAGCGACTTGAGCCGCAACTATGGGGTGCCGGCTTGGATCGGGTTTCGTCGTCGCAATGTTCATTTGCGGTTTTCTGCACGCTCTGATCCCGCTTGCTACCGAATTTTGGGCTGGTGACCTTGGCACCTTTGACTTCGACGACATCCTCCTTTGCCCCTCGCTCGCATGGCTCGACCGCTCGTTCCGTATCTGTGACGTCGCATTTTCTCCGCGACCCTACCCAAACGTGCTGCGGCGTACCGCCTCCCCTCAGGCTTATCTAGAGATGGGAGTCACAACGAGATCCAAGAAGTCCCTCACGAGGGACAACGACATCGACGCCTCTCTGAGGTTGATCGACGGGGTACGGAACACGCCAACGGCAGCTACGCCTTTTGTTCCTACCCCCAACCCTGCGTCGAACGAGGACGCGGACGTAGCCGTCAGACGTTATTTGCAGGAACAATGCAAGCTGGTGGACGAGATTTACAAGGCACGTCTCCACCGGGCTTGGGCCAAGAGTATCCGTGAGGATATTCTTGGTGACAAGAAACATCATTTTCGCGGTACGGACGACGCTGGCCTTCTGTCCGACCTGGTGGTGCAGCTGCGTACAGAGTTTCAGTCGGCTGGGCTGGAGCTATGTGCCTTTGACCTCGACGACCCTCTGGCTCCAGTGGTCGGCCGGGTGAATGGTCTTTTGTACGACGTTCTGGCTCTCGTGGTGGAGAAGCGCAGCGACGCCTACGTCTGGCTCACTGGTACGGATTCTTCGACTGACCGAGATGGACGGCGAGCTCTGGTCGACGTTATCAAGGGCTGTGTGCCGGTGGCACTACGGGAGTCCCAGCAGGAGGAGCACGCCGCGTTGCGTTATCCCGCAAACGTTGACCCGCAGCCGATTTTGGCTAAGGAGCAACGTTTGGTGCGGGATAACAGGGCGTCGGACTGGACACCGATGGCTACTGCCCCGAGCTTGGGTCCTATCACAAGGACCCACGCATAATGTTCGTACCATGCATAATAATTGAATATAGTTATAGTTTGACCGCTTTCGTCGAGTATTTATGAGCCCAATTAATTTATTTTTAAGTGAGAGTGCATAGTGATTGCATTTATGTCCTTGGTTGCGGCGGTTACTTTGGATATGTGTTTCCCCTCAAAAATAATTAAAATGGCGGGTCCTTTCACAAGGACTCATTTTTTATTTGCTTGCTCGAAGGTGCTATGAAAATTGCAGGACCTATGTTATCAAGTTCTCGAGCTGCTCTTTCTGCAGTGTCTTGTCAAAACTTTCATCCGAGGTCATCTTGACCCTCAAAATATCGGTTGAAGCAGCAAAAATGGCCCAACTTAAAAATTACACTAAATCGACTGCCCAAAATGTCGCCTTTCGTCTTGTATGACTGTGCATATGCGCCATGTTATGGTCCATTCTGGGTATATAGAGGGCTTTAAAATTACGTTAGTGTGTATATATGAAGACTGCAATGCGGCGATAGCTTGCAGGCGTCATGTGCGCAGTCAATGTCACATCTCCGACATTGTTCCATGCCAAAATTAGCCCATATATTTCCTAATATTTGCCTAGGAAATGGCGGGATATGTGGATTGTGACACCTATAACGGCGTGAAATGGGATGCCACCGGGCACAAACATCCACCGATCATCGGCCATGGTATGTGCCACCAATATTGCATAGCGTCGGCGCCGTGTGCTTCAAAATTCCGTTTGTGAAAAAATCAAGAGCTACATACCTCGTTTTCAAACATTTGAAAAACTACAACGTTGAAAATTTCAGGGTTACTAGCAGTTATGCTACCAATAGACGCACGCCACATCGGATATATGCCAAGCAGCCATAGGATAAGTTAGTTTGGGTCATAATTAGTCTACCTTATTGGTGGTTGCCTCAATTTATCTCAAGAAGATGCTTTAAAAAAATCGTGAAAAAGTGGTCCTTGTGAAAGGACCCAACGCAATTTGGGTCCTATGATAAGGACCCCGGGGCAGTAGCCACCGACAGAGGCTACCAGGAAGTTGAGCCTCTACACCCGACTCGACCCGACCTTCTACGCTGCGGTGAAGGTCCGCTATCCCATGGCCGCTGACTTGACCCGTGTGTCGCTGGTTTCGCTCCGCTCCATGGTTGTGGAGATTTACCAGGCTTGGGCGCAGACGGACGGGGGGGAAGTGGCTTCTGGCGTGGATGGCATCTCCGCGCATCTTTCCAGCAGCGAGTACGACGCCCTTCTTCAAAAGATCACGGAGCTCAAGGAGCTCGTGCAGCGGCAACACGGTGAGGCCGCTCCGGTTGTGCGTCAGCAGCGGGAGCGGGTGCAGCAGCGGCAGCAGCAGCAGCGGGGGCAGCAGCCGCGAGGATTCCGTGTGGGGACCCACAAAGCCCCGCCCGTGGGATTCGACCGCGGCGATCAACGGGCGAAGCCGTTCTGCGGTAGGTGCAAGAAGGCAGGAAAAAGGTGAGGCGTATCACTTTTACCGCGACTGCCCGTTGGGCGGGCGCCAACACCCGCCCACCTCTGCCGCGGCATTCTGCGTTCCCATCGACGAGGAGGACGCGGAGGGGGTGCACGCACTCGCCATGTGTGCGTTGTTCCAGCAGGCAGCGGATGACGGGGCGGAGTCCTTCGCACGTGCGGCAGCCGCGTACGGGCCACCCGCGGTGCTTTGTGCGGGAGCGGTGGGCGGCATCGACGTGTCCGCCTACGGCTTCACCGTGGAGCAGCGACCGGCTTCCGAGGGAGATGACATTCTCCGCCGGCTCGACGATCTTGCCGCAGAGGTTCACTCCGCGGCCAACCCGCAGGTACATTACACCCACGCATCTTTCCCGCCTCCTGCCGACATCGGGCAGGAGGCTTCGGCTCTGGTGTGCGGACCCGCCGCGGCGGTGACCACACCGGATGGCTACTATCCAAATTCATGGTCCTCCCACAAGGACCAACGCGCGATGACTATTATGAGTGCCATATGGATCTTTGAGGCGTATACGTGCTTTTGGCATCATATTTATGAGTCAATTGAATAATTTCCCCTACAGGATCGTCCACGCGTGTGCTAGAGGGGCGCGCTTAAAGGGTGCGCTTTTGATATGTTTTTTATCGAAATCGTCGAAAAAAAGATGGTCCTCCCACAAGGACCATAGTCTTTAAGCGTCCTAGCGGTTGCATGGTGCGCGGTGTTGGCCGCTCATGGTCGCACACCTTGAGTTTATGACCAAATATGAAAACTTAGTTGGATAGTCCACACTCTAGTCGCCATCTGAGCTCTCGTTTACCGTGGCGGGTGATCACTCCCGAGTGAAATAAGGATTTTGTGATTTTTGCACGTCTAATTTTCACTTCGCGTCAAGCTAACGAGTGCACATCGCTCACATACTTGCCCATATGGCTTATGTTAACCTTTCAAACAATCATTTTATGGATATACTTCAAAAGTTTAAGCACCATACGCTCCTACCACACTGTGAATGTACTCGCTAGCGGGCATCGTGGATAATGGGTCATGTTTGCACCGATTATCCCATTCCGGCTAAAAAACCGACTAAAAAGGTGTACGGTTGTTAATAAGCATTAGAGATGGCCAATATATGCACTCCAACATGACGTATGACCCAAATATGCTGGGGACATGTGTATAAGATCGATATGATTGCATGGACGCAGGTGTAGCCTGCACATACTATTCCCAAAAAAATATTATTGAAGATATATCGTATCTTTGCCTTTTTGAATTTTCAAAAAATGCAATCTGAACAAGTTGAGGGTGCTTGTCGCAAATGCGAACGCCATGGATATATTGGGTGGATCCAGGCCGGACCAAGCATCGAAGTAATTAATATATGTCCCATTGATACTAAAAATCATTGGGCGCGCCTTCTAGATCCGAACCAATGCCCAATTAAATTCTTGCAACATTGGTCCTTGTGGGAGGACCATAATCGATTATGGTCCTCCCACAAGGACCATGGGATAGTAGCCACGGAGGAGCAGGTTCCGGTAGGTGGTGCGGCGGCATCGGCATCCGCCGTGCCGGCCCCTGCTATGCCTGTCTCGCAGGGAAAGGGTGTGGAGCCCGCGCCACTGCAATCGGCGCGGGTAACCACCACAGCGGACGCGGACGGTGAGTTCGCTGGGTTCGTTCAGCCCGTGAACCACGCCGCCATCGGACAGGTTGATCTCACGGGTTACGACACGGACGATTACGAGGACCTCGCCGACGGCAGCTTCGTCGTGAAGCCGCGGGCTTCGACAATCTCGGCAAATCACTCGTCGACGCCCGCAGCCCAAGCACCTCACTCTGGTGGTGCTCTGGGGGATTGGCATGACGGTGCTCCCCGCAGCCACGGCTGCGGAAAGCCTCCGTGGGGCTTCCCCGCCCACGCGGGCTTATGGGGGATGCCGTTCCTTCTTTCCTTCATTCTCTTGATTTCAGTCATGGGAGTGGGAGCTGCCACCTTCACGGTGGCCAACGAAGCCGACCTTCTGCAGGTGTCGGATGAGGAGGCACCGCTTGTTCCGGTGCCGTGTGCTATTCCGCCTCGTCTCCACCGGCGGATACAGAGGCGGCAGGGCCTCTATATGGCTCCGGTGCCATGGCATCCCGGGCCGCCGCCGCCTGCCATGTTATTTGAGGACGGTCCTCCGCTGTCGCCGGCATCGTCTTCAGATGACGAGGCCCCACCGTCGGGCAGCACTTGGCAGCACCCCGGTGCGGTGCAGCCTCCCGTGATCGACGAATCAGCAACTCCGACTCCGTCGAATTCTCTGGCGAATGATTTTTCAGTGATCGACACCTTACACTTTGGCCGCCCCGTATTGCTCCGCCGTGCTACTGCGGGCTACTACGGTGATCGATGTGGTGAAGGTGCTCCTCTGAACTTTGACCCCCGAGTAGTTATGTTACTGGTTCTGGCAGTGCACCACTTTCTGGTGGTGCACTGAGATCTACTTTGACCTCAACACGGTCTTCAATCTGGGTTTACTTTGACACCTTTAAACTCTTCAATCTGGCTTGCTGGTACAGTGCTTTTCAGTAGTTTAGCAGGACCTGAGTGCCTGTGTGTTTCTGCTCTTGTGCCGGCTAGAGGGTTTCAATTTGTGTATCAGAATAGCACGGTTGGATTAGCAATTAGGACTTGTCACCCTGGCTTCTGCCCTAGAGATTTACAGTTCTGACTCTCCTAGCCAGTCACCACCCACAGTGCTGGGGTGGTGTGCTGGAATCTGTATAGGCAGCCCTGACAGGCAGGCCCCTATGACAGACCCCTAGGACCAACACTGGACTGCTGACTGATCTATAGGTTCGTGCTGTGACACACGCTGTGCCACAGGTAGGCTAGTTTCCGAGACCGTTGCGAGACCGTTCCGGGTATATCTAGCTTAGGGTTTATTTATCTGAAGAGAGTTTATCCATACAGTTCGGGACCCTCCGATATCTAGTGAACTAGGATATTCCGGCACTTTTCCTTTAGAACCTGGTTCTTGCCGTCCAGATTTCTTGAATTCAAAACTTCAACAGCGGACTATGGAGCCCTGGACTCGCGAGCTATGAAGTATTTTTTTCGCGCACTTCGCAAGGTCGAGAGTCTTCGGCCCGTTTACCATAGCCTAAAAAGGCGTCAACGGGTCGCTGTACGGTGTCCGTTTTTTGCCACATGGCCTAGAGACGTGGAACGGGAGCTACTGCTCGTTGGCCAAGCGCTGTGCGCAAGGCCAACGAGGATGATTGGTTTGAAATTTGAAAATTCGGACACCGTAGATGCTCTTAACAGGCCGGTTCTAAGGCATATATGGTTCACTTTGGTTGCCGATATATGCCTTACGCACCATCTTTTAAGATTACCGTACTCGGTGCGCAGGGTTTCAAGCGACATCTCTTCATCGGAGCTGAAGAGATGGTGCTCGGAAACTATCTCGGATATCAGAAACAGAATTGTGCAATTAATAAACCAGTTTTTAAGAATAAGACGAAGCGTGGCAAGGGTGGCAACGGTTCGTGTCAACGGGTAGAGTGACTGACACGTTACCACGTGTTGAAGCATCTTCGCCGCGACTGCTTGAGAATTGGGAAATCTTTCCCCGAAGGACTCGAACAGCACGCTCGCGAGTGCGTACTTCTCGAGTCCTATCAGGCACTTCTACTAGCGTAGCAACGACAGAGATTTCGGTACAGACCGATGTTCCTCCCGAACAATTTAATTCCGATCAGAACGCACCTCGCTATTCAACTCGTGTTTCGTACAAGGGATCAAGTGACATCAAAGACCGTATGTTTGACTTTCGAACTAGGAAACTGGAAAAAAAATATGCGGTGGTGAATTAGACGAACATATTTTGAGATACTTGCAGAAACCCGAAAGCGCTGGCCTGCTTTCGGCCGTTTCCAGTATCGCATCTGGAAAGGACATCGAACAGGACGACATGCCTGTTAATGAGGCCCTCGCACTGTTCCACGACCTCCAGTTATCGAACGAAAAATATTCGGTGCTCCGAAAACATGTGAAAACTCTCCCAAGTCTCTACAAATTGATCCAGCGCAGCGTGAACACTGACGTCGATCTCACACCGCTTAGAGATGAACTTGGAGTGATATGCGGATAATTATGCCGTGACCGATATTCAGAACGACATTATTATCCCTGAGCTGCTGGACTATCTTAGACGTGAAGGGAAACGACGCATTCTACACTATAAACACGGGGGTGATAACTATGGCTACGGAAAATTTGACGACGCGACGGTACCGTGTGAGCAGTACATCTTTTATTTGATCGATCCTGATCAGAAAGCGAACTCCGTCTCAAAAGTTCGACCGCTCGCTTTCTGCCACAACCAGAAAGAAAGTTTCAAGCTTATGAAAATTATTCTAAAGCATGTGGATTGGCAACTTCCTAGAGGCGAGGTGAAGGTGAACCACCCGCTCACTGGCGAGGAAGTCACCTTCAACCTGGTGGATTTTTTTGTGCGGATATTGCTCTAGCAGCTTATGTCTACAACTACGATGGCCCGAAGGGCACTTGGGGATGCCTGTGGGGATATGCTTGTTTATTCGGTGCTAATAGTTGCCACAAACCAGTGGCAGAAATTAACGCGGCACGGACTCTGGATATTATGAATCAACTGGGAAAGATCAACCAGAGATACACCTCCGAGACCGTGGAAGAGCTGAATACCCGTCGGTTGGAGGACAACCTGGACAGTTTATTTACTGCAGCCGGGATGGATATCCCGCAGTGGTCTGGTTACAAGTCAGTCAGCAATGGACTGCTTGCAAAAATAAAATGCGAAAAATAACCTGCCGAAATCAATCCGGTCTACCTCTAACTCTGACACCGCCTGAGAGGTATGTTATGGATAGCTGCCACGCTGGTTAATAAACTGGAACCGGAACTGGAGAGGTATATTTCTCCAGAAGCTGGCACAACAAATTAACCGTGACGTGAAGGCAGCGGACGAAGCACTGCTGGGAACTCCGAGGCCAATGAAGGGTTGGGATGCAACAGCATCACAAACCCTTCTGAGAAACCCGGACCACAGCAGCAACGTCCTACTGGGACACCCGATTTACCCTGCCGTGAAGCGGGTGAACGACGGCCTCGCTACCCTGACGGTCCTGATGACCAAACCTACCTTATCGACAGAAGATGTCGAGACATACAAGGGGACTGCAACACAACTAGGTCAGATCTTCGGCACCTGCTTCGAGAGCCAAGAAAAGTACGAGGAGGCGTACGCCGCCAACGGGGGGACACCGCAGGTGTTTCAGCAGCTGCTGAAATTCAATGTCGGGTGCTATGAGCACTCGACAATCACACACGCTGTCCCCCACCTGAAAAAGTACAACAGCTTTGTGATGTACTCGAGGCGATGAACAAAATCTGGAAGAGCCTATTGCTCCAACACAGTTCAAACGGCGGTGGACACATAGGTGAGGACATCGGACTGCAGACCCTGAGAAGGGTTCTGCGCATGTCCGACCCGAGAATTCGGGAATTCAGTAAAGGGATCTTCGAACAGGAGCTCAAGCGCACATATATTTGTGGCTGGTGCAACGGCGAGAAGACAAATGGGCACACCAAAGTGTGCCCGAAAAATCCTAACCGTCAGGTTTTGACCTCAGCAGAGGCCTTACGAATTCTCGAGGAGATTCGCGTGTGAAAAAGTAGTGCAACTAGAATGAAACTAGAGCAACAATGTAAATATGTAAAAAAAACTAAATAGACACTGCCAGCAACGTACAACCTGTATGGCGGCGCTGGCAACCGGGCATCACTGACTCCCTATAACACGGGACTGCGTGTTCAAACACGGGACTGCGTGCTTGCTGATGCGAATGCTTATGAATATGCGTAATACCTCGTAACTAGTTGCATCATAATTATTGTTCCTGCCGTTCAAAGGCAGGAAAAACAAGCACTGCAGAGGTATGTCGTGCTGTGGGGGTGAAGGGAATGCTTTGAGTTTTGTGAGATGTGAACGACACCAACGCTTGTACACGCGGTAGCAACTGACTTTCATGTTGAATGTTTTAAATAAAATTTCATCGAACGGTGATGACATTCGACAATCTCCTTTTTACCGTCAGATTGAAAATAATTTATACACGCGATATTACTCATTTCCCGAGTCATCGGCGTCATCGAAAATGCACATTTGATTAGGTCATGAAATTGCTGCTAGTCTCAAGTCTGCTGATGCATGATCGATGATGCCGATGCCGATGCCGCTGCCGCTCGGCTGCCGCGGTCATGCGATGGTCGTGTCACGGTGCGGTGCGGTGCGGTGCGGTGCGGTGGTCGTAGTCATCTGCTCATCTCATGGTCATGTCATGTCATGCGACAAGGCAAGCAAGGGAGACGGTCGCGGTCTCCTGTGACATGACCCGATTGTGATGTGTTGTAATTGGGACCAGGCCGTGACATTGGCATTTAGGAACCGGTTTAGAGAATTGAATGTTATGTGTCACAGTGCAGCGAGCGGAGCGAGAGGTGCTGTGTCACATAAGTAAGGTTATGTGACAGACGGGAAAGAAGGTACCACTACGTGGTATAAGGTTTCGAACTCTGTGAGAGTTCGGCTCCGCAGTTTGAATTGGTTTCAAAGAAGGGTGTTTTTCCCACCCACCTCCCATCCTTGAGTTCTGCTTTGTTTTTTGGTGATGGACTCATTGCTTTGGTGCTGCTCACATTTCAGAGTCTTGGATGGCATATACTGCCTGAATTGGTTCATTTTCATGAATTTTGGTGCGCACTGCAGGTTCAGGTACTGATTGCAGTGTGTCATGAAGACCCTTCCGAGATCCTAGTCTTGCTTCACAGTTGTGATTACTGATTAGCTAGGGTAGCTAGGGTAGCTAGGGGGGTACTGCAGTGCATGTGTGTCACATAATTGGCCGAGACCTTCACGCGTACGAGACGAAACCCTGACGCCTGCGCCTGAGTATACATTCCGTTGGTCGTCGAATATTCGGTTTTGATGCCGATTTTCGATCAAGATTCGACGCGTTATGTCACGATTGACGCCTGAAGATGCTGCGCTGCCTTCACAGTCGAGTTGAGTGAGGAAAAGACTTTCGCTCTTTTCGCAGTCTAAAACACTCCGCAGGCTGTTTCCAGCGAAAAAGTGCCCACTGCGGTGATATATTGCACAATGCTAACGCACTCGTTATGCATTGCGTAATATATCAGTGTGTCAAAATGAGTGTTCATAAGAGAAAGTTCCACTCCGCGTCACGGATGATGCTCATCGGTGACATGAGTGGCGCATCCCGTGATGACCCCTCCGGACCGCTCCGGAAAAATTATTCCCACGCTAAACCAAAAATGGTCTTTAATGGTCCACGGCTTACGCCTCCTATGATGCTATGAAGAAGGCTGATACAGTGTACTTTACTTCAGCACTTCATCCCTCATCATTCCCGATTTACACGCGCGTTTGACTATTGGCATCCGCCTTGAAGCCCCTCCACTTTGAGCTCGCGGTTCTCACACCATCCGAGCTCAAATGGAGCGCTTAAACGCACAGTGTATGTGACAAGTCCTAAGTTGTAAAATACTAGCTACTACCCGTAGGGCCCGCATTCGGTATGAGGGTGTTCGCGTCACGGTTTGGAATAATTAAATATAAATTCCCCCCCTTTTCCATACACTCTCTCTCTTTCGCGTTTCGGATTTATACCGGAGTAGACACTTGACACTATCGACTATTCGTGTTTAAAATAATTAAAAATTGTCGCACCGAAGGTGCATCTATTCCTCTCGTAATATTCTATCTTGAATCTAACAATCTTTACCGTGACACACGTCTATTGTATAATTGTATCCAGTCGGCTTTTTAAGTATAAATATAGATGGCAGCGCCAGCGGTGTCACTTCACCGCTATTGTATAGGGGGTACGTGAACGTACAGGTGGGGAAAAATCAATCTCAAATCAGCATACAAAATGTGATGCGGGCAAAGGATAGGTTCTGTTCTGCAATTAAGAATGTTGACAAAATTTTAAAAAGTTTAGAAGGAGTGTCATGCATTATGCAAAGCGAGTGTCATGCATTATTGGTAATTACAAATCGAACAGACCCAAACACCTCAATCCTAGATTGACCGGTATTAACATATCGCCTCACCCCCAAAAATGGTAAGCGACCGAATCCCCTGCGGGGCTCGGCCAGCCCACTTGTCCCCCCTTTCAAAGAATAAAACATTAAAAATTGTAAGCGGTCGATTCCCCTGCGAGGCACGACCAGCCCAGAAGGGGGGGGCGAACCCCCCCCCCCTCTTTCCTGCGGGGCTCGCCCATGGGCAAGCCCATACCGCAGCCGACGTTCATAACAGTGTCATCAACTTTTATTCTTGGAGCTTTGCGGACTGCGTCTCATGTTAATTGTCATGTCACCAGCCCATACAGTACAGCCGACTGATAAATAATTTCTATAAATAAATCTACATGTTAACTTTTTTATATCAGGCAAACACACCATTCTTGGATCCTAGCCAATAAAAATAGGGGGTCATGTTGCGATTTTCGACGCTATAAATTCATAAAGATGGCATGTTCATAATAGATTTTTAATTATTTTAAATATGAAATTTGTCATCCTTCCAAAGGGTCCAATTCCAAATTGTCATATGAAAATTGTCACCCTACACACAGTGACACAGTGATCTCACGAATTAAATAATATTGATCACAATTTACAACATCGATTCCATATTCATGCGTGAGCGTGTAAACTAAAGCGCAAGCGTGACAGTCGAAAAGCGTGACAGAAATCAGTGTTCGTTTTGGAATACCTTACGGCGTATTAAGAGTGTAATGAAAAGCGCGACGGATTCCTTTTCGATTCCTCAGATGCGAATTATATTTTTCACTGTTTACAAGTTCCGAACAGCCGTTCGATTAAATCAGAAGGACATCTAAACCGTTATCGAAATCGCACCGGTATCTTTCTGGAATC
This sequence comes from Cymbomonas tetramitiformis, assembly GCA_001247695.2. Classification (NCBI taxonomy): domain Eukaryota; kingdom Viridiplantae; phylum Chlorophyta; class Pyramimonadophyceae; order Pyramimonadales; family Pyramimonadaceae; genus Cymbomonas; species Cymbomonas tetramitiformis. The sequence goes on from LGRX02021769.1 coordinate 13,467, forward strand.
TGTCCGCTTCCGTTCGCGCTTCTTAAGCGCTTTACACTGTGAAAACCTAGTGCAGCAGGGTAGATTAATGAAGAGATTGATAACTCTTCGCGATATATTAGAAGCGAATAATGTTTATTATAAGCTATTGTGAACGCTAGGAAGCATCCCCGCACAGATTCGGTGACTGGAAGCAGATCCCGGATTCCCCGCTTCGTGTGGCGGAAAGCGGGAACCGGCATCCGCAAAACGGCATTCCCTTCGGTATCCTGCCGAAGGGAACGCTAAGAAATAGTAATAACAACGACTGAAACATAATTATTTTCAACGCTGTATGTGTGCATCTGTGTTTCATTTGGTCATTTGGTTCACACGCTTCGAGCCCCGCGGCACATCCGGGATGGCGCGTGTAAGTTACTAAATACGCAAACCAACGCAGCAAGTACGTCGTCCATATGGGCTGTTGAACAAACGATACTTGAGGCGTTGCGAGAAACCGATGGGAACAGCTGCATTCGTACATCTCTAGAGATGATGTAAAGAAGTAGCATGCCAAATCTTTGCGAGAAATTGGATTCACGCAAATCCCCAAAGTACGATTGTGAGGACCTAAGCCCTCGACTACCTCAAACCTTCATAATGCCCTTTCGACAAGAAATGGTATGCTTTTTCTGCACCTGCACGTTCCGGGGCGGCTACATATGAGCAATCCCAATATTAACGCTATAAGTATTTAATCTTGGAATTTATCTCCGTCGCGTTTTTAAATATGGTCTTAATACGCGGTATACCTATCTGGTCTAAACGAAATGAACTCTCAATGAAAAGAGCGTGAGGGCGAAAAGCGTGACAGTCGAACTGCGTCTCATGCCATATCATATGTCATGTCATACGTCTAACGTCTTATGTGTTAATGTCCAGTCGACCACATCCACATCCAAATATTTATACCGTCAATAAAAGTCTTCATATTATTTTAAAATATAAATAAGTCATATTTAAAATAATACTACGGTGCTAAGTTATATTTATACTCAACAGTCGTGACACTGTGCAATTCCAATAAAAGTGTTAAGCTTTGCACGAATCTAATATCTATTAATGAAAATATGAAATTCAATCCGCAGTGTAAAGTTTGCACGAATTTCGGTTTGCAGCGCTCCCTTCACAAACATAATCGCAACCGAAAACTCGTTTCGCAGTTTTCATCTCAACCGCTAAAGGGCTTCACAAATTTATAGATCCAGTTTGCACGAATTTCGGTTTGCAGCGCTCCCTTCACAAACATAATCGCA
>LGRX02021771.1:0-14252 GCA_001247695.2 Cymbomonas tetramitiformis
GATCAAGGGCTTCCATCGGCCACCAGGTGCAGCTGTGAGAGATCAAGGGTTTCCATCGACTAGCAGGTGCAGCCAAGTAGGATTGAACCTGTGGGTTGACATCAAGGTATGGCAACGATCGGTAGATATCTTTACTAGGGTTGAACGTACGGGATGCCACTCATTTGCAGTTTGGGTTACTAGGGTTGACCGTAAGGGATGCCACTCATTTGCAACTTTGGGTTACTAGGGTTGACCGTAAGGGATGCCACTCACTGGCAGCTTTGGGTTATTAGGGTTGACCGTAGGGATACCACTCACTGGCAGCTTTGGGTTACTAGGGTTGACCGTAAGGGGATGCCACTCACCGGCAACCGGGTTACTAGGGTTGACCGTAAGGGATGCCACTCACCGGCAGCTTCGGGTTACTAGGGTTGACCGTAAGGGATGCCACTCACTGGCAACTTTGGCTTACTAGGGTTGACTTTGAGGCGTTCTGCCAGGGTAGCTGTGAGGAGCTAGGGTTGTCACTAAGAGATGCCAGCGACCGGCTGTGCTGGGTTCTCCGCAGGTGGTCACCTTGCCCGACCTCACGAGATGCTTGATTTGGAGGTCAGAAAGGAAGGAGCGGGAAATGCGGTTGCTGATGACTGAGGCTGCGGTGGCTCTTGCCAGATCCGGGGCCTTGGGCACCCAGGTGCGAGGAAGCTTTCTTCGACTTTTCATCATACGCCCCACTTTCCCCTTGAACCCCACCGTTTCATGGTCTGCGCCACACGCAGCGACGAGGTCAGGGGGTAAGCACTCGCCCGAAAGAGCCGCCAACAACGTGGCCCTGTACATCAGAGTCAGAGCAGGCGTGAGGTTGCGCAGGTTGGGCACGGCGAAGCTGCCATCACCTTCCCGGTCGACGAGTTGTGCTGTCCTTTTCCAAGGGATTTCCTGTTACCAAGGAACCTCAATAACGAATCTTTTGTTAGAGCGCTAAAGGATCGCACTTCTGGCACTAGCATGTGCTAAGAAAGAGGCACACCGAGTGCAACTCATCGGGCCGCACGGCTTCCTCAGACACCTGGCCCCTCCCACATGGCAGGGGCAACGAGCGATGGCAGCCATCGAGCTGAACCCTCCCATGCGCCCTCGCGCTACGGGAATAACAGCAGTGCACGCGGCGGGGGCTGCACCACCTTGTTTCGCTTGTGAGGTACGCAAAGAGAACCACGAACGGCTCCTGGTGAGCCAAGCAGGCAGCGCGGGAGGGAGGCCGGGAGCTAGGGAGGGAAATGCATAGGGCTCACAGGGCACGCAGGTGTGAGGCAAGGAACTCTTGAAGTGGGGCGCACCCGATGCTTTGGCGGCGCAGCGGTGTAAGGCCCGACGCATTCCGTGCACATGTCCTCTGCATAGTGCTGTGCAACACGGACCAATCTAGGGTCATCGATTTCCGGGTACCTGTGGGCCACGTGGGAGCTTCTGAGAGCGCCGCGCCATTATGACCAAGTTCCTCTCGAGCGCTGAGTTGGCGCCCAGCCGGCCCACTCGAGGCATGCAGGGTTCTTGGCAGATGCTCAATTCACACGGTGCACGTAGAGGCACAACAGTAAACGGCGTGCCACAACTCTCGACTGTTAATGCTGGCGCCTTTCTTCATGCGGCGGCGCATGCCTTCGTCTCCTCCGGAGCAAGCCGCGGTTCTGCACATCCGGGGTAGGACAGACCCATGAATATGGCGGGGAGGGCGCAAATCAGATTTTGGGGTCACAAACCTGAAAGCGTCCCCGGAGCAAATTAAGGATTCCAGATGCCGCAAGGGGGCCACAGCGCACTCCGCGAGGCTCACTCTGCGCGGTGCGGGCGCCACCCTCTTCGCGTTTCCTAAAAAAACAAGCTCCGCACACCCGACGTCCTGAGAGGCACCTGCAAAATGGCCTGATGGCGCCTCGAGCGTTCACTCCACTCATCAATCCAAGACGTGCTCGTTGCAGTGTGCGCGCTCCAAGCTGCCTGGAAGACGTCCACTTGAATGGGTACCCGAGTATTCAGGGTTGGAAGGCTGATGAGCCTATCTCGTTGTAGCGACAGTTGCTTGCGCAGTCAAGACCGCGAGTGAGAGACGCCGGAAGCCCGCGTATCTCAGCTTGCTGAGGTAGCATCAGTACAGGGAAACAAGCTTGGGCTCAGGAAGGCACCTTCCCGGCGCCGGGCCGCGGTGAGACGGACATGGCGCGGTCCTTTCGAACTTTCGTGGCGCACATGGCCCTGTGGCGGAGTCGCCGGGCTGATGTGCTGCTGCGCCGGATCGCTCGACACAGAGGCAGGCGCTGTAGTGGTGAGCAACCCGCCCAGTCATTTCCCCGAGGGCCGTGGACCTGGGAACAGCAAGCTGGAACGACGCAAAGCGCTTGATTCACCGTGTGAGCTTGACCAGACGCTGGTCCACTGCACTGTGAAAAGGTGGCAGTCAACGGTGCACGCCTCGTTGTTTTGAGAAGAGTTCGAAAACGAGGGACGTTGAATACTTAAGTAGTGTTAAGTTCAGAGAGGCGCGAAGGTCGTGAAGGCTCGCAGCCCCGCGAAGCATCACGCGCTCACAGCAGTCCCTCCGAAGGCAGCTTTGTAAGCTTCCGTGCCTATTATATACTTCTCAGGAGTATTGGCACTTATTGCCAGTGTCTGGATAATATGAGAAAGCGGGTCCCTTTCTTTGTCAAGTAAATCAGGGTAGCAGAGCGAGGTAGGATACCGTACCAGGGGCAGTGGGGATGAAGCTGCGAGCTGCACGCGGTTTCCGTTGTGCGGCTTGGTTCGGCGTGAACTCGTAAGTCGACCTGTCTCGCAGAGTATCAAAAGACGGATTCGGCTGGTACGCGTCTGAACAGGCAGCTCCTTCCGCCACAGTGCTGCGTGATGGCCACGGAATGGGAATGGGTCGCCTTCGCTGTATACTTCTGACGATTTCCTTCGCGATTTCATTTTGCTCTTCCGAGCTTAGGTTTCGGAAACGCCGCGGCCGCGGACTGCCCTTGGCAACGGTCTCTGCAGTGTTGTCCGAAGCAGAGATGGAAGGTGCTGCAAGATTTAGCTGCGGCGCCTCCTTTGCAGCCAGGGCGATAGCAGCTTGCTGCATGTAGGCTTAAATGTTCTCAGCGTGTTATGCGGATTTGATAGGTCAAGTTTTCGTGCTCCACGACTGCTTCTATCTTGTATTTTTCAAACTCTGGGACTTGGAAATGCATTATTGACAGTTCAGCACCAGATTTCTTAAGCTTGACCGTCAGTACTCTGATGTACTCTTCAAAAGAGTCAACAGCGCGCGAATGTGCTTGCGAACGTAAACGTGTTAGAAGTGCACCGCATATTTCGTGGACAATATCGTACACACACACGCACGCTTGTGTATCCTATCCAAACGTGCATTTTCTCTTCATGGCTTCAGGATGGCGTCTTTCCATTGCTATCCTGCCAAGCAACCTTGGAGTTCTTACTTAGGTTTCATTGATTAGACACCTGCCCAACAGCCTGACAGCTTCCTAAAACGGAAAGTGAATGGTGCTGTGCATTCATTGTCATTGCAAGTTTTTAAAATGATCTGTTTGTGCAACCGTTAGGGTCTATTCGAACAAGCGACGTTTCTATTCACCTTACAGTAGACCTTTCGTTTCGCATTCGGTTTGAGAGGCCAGAACGAGAAGGTTTCGTGCGTGTCACTAGGGGGAATAGCTCTATGACGGTCCACCCCCCACGCCAGAATTGGTGGGACGACAGGTAGGGTGCAGTTGGCGTGCTGTACCTGTACCTAGCGGCGTGTAGCTCGATGGCCAAGGCAAGATGCATGGTGGGGATGACGAAGGACATCAGGTGGGATGTGGGACTACCGCGCCTTGCCACATGAAGGCTCGGCACACCCCTAATTCTAGTGCAAAAGGTTGTTGATGTAGACTGTGGTAGGTGGGGGCATTGGAGGGGGTGTGGCCCGAGCATGGTTGCGCTGACGGAGCAGGGCGTAGCGAGCGAACCGCTTCGATTCGTGCGGCGCGCGAGGTGTCCCAACACACTAGAAGAGTGGCGAAATAATACTTTTGGGGTGGTTGGCGGGGGGGCAGGGTGGGGAGGTTCGAAATGCAGGCCGGCTCTCAGGGTTCGGGTCTTACGCGTACGTGGGTCGCAAGGCTGAAAAAAACCGGACCGTCATAGAGATAGTAGATACGTAGTATCGGGGGAAGCAACGTCCGTCAACCTCGCATCTCCCAGGTTGTCCGCAATAGGGACTTTCACGCAAAGTTCGGCAGCCAATTCTTTCGCTAGTCCGACGTGGACATAAAATATCCATCTTCGTGTTGCACACCTCCGATGTTACTGGTGAAGTCTGCGAGTGCCAATTTTGGTTGGGTCTGAATCGAATATTCATATGACCGTCTGTCTAGGGTGGGGGAGCCGCCACTCAAAAAGAAAACTAGATTTATTTTCCAGACTTTTCCCAAACCCCTGCCAGATATATAGTTCCGCTGCGATATGTATCTAGCTGGCGAGATAAACCTTGAGTTGAGTGTTACGTTATCAAAATGGTAAAGTGTGATTGGTAAAAGTAGAGAGAACATAAATACCTAACGGGTGTTTCCCGTCTACTGGTGACGGTCACCCAGCCTACTATAGGAAGTGACATGTGACAGTTTCGGGTGTCACAGTGTCAAATCCAGTACACCACCTAGGGTGGTGACCGGAGCCAGTGGTGAAACGAAGCAACAAACTCCCTGCGAGGAAGACAGATACGCTGTCCGGCTAAGCTCGCTAGGAGACAAACTGATAATCATATAACTTGTGTCTGGCCGAAGCTTTATGCTCTCGGAAACCCAGACAGTGAAACGATGACTGTACTACTGTACTGTACTACTGTACAGTACAGTGCTAGGATGTCACGGACACGAGACGGAAGCAGGGTCAGGCTAGGGGCTAGTCAGAGCCCATAATAACTAAGCCTAAACCCGAAGTCCAGCACACCACCCGTGGGTGTGACTACCTAGCAAGGCAGGTACAGGGTATACAGCCACGTGATAATAAACAAACACCTACGTGCAACTCGGCGGAAACCGATCACTTCTAGCTGGGTGCCGGGGTCTTGACCCGGTCATCCCACTACTGGGCTAAAGCTAATCAAGCTGCCAGGATGATTGACAAGAAACTCAGCCACTTTGAAGCCGGTCAGCAGAGCTGAGTTCAGCGGTTGGGATGTAAACACAGAGTAATCCCGAAGTGAATCGCAGACTGTCCTTTTGAAATTGAGCACCACCAGGCCCAAGTGGGCAAGGCGGTTCCACAGTAGAAAGCAAACTGACCGAGGAACTCAGACAAGAAGATCCCCATGGTGGTTTGAACCCTGAAGAAAGAGATAAAAGAACTCGATCGTCAGGCGGCCAATCACGGATGTCCAGAGAGCCAAGTGGCGGATCCGAAGCAAAGAGATCTCCAGTAGACCGATGGACGGTGACTCCGGGCTCAACCAGGCCCCTGTCACCACCGCCCACGGCAACCAGAGATGCCGTAGCACTGGCCAGTAGAGAACAACAGAGCATCGAGGACATTAACGCGCACCGGAGAAAACTCGGCGGCGCCCGTGGACGGTACACCGGAGCTGCTAGTGGCGATGCCCCCCTGCCAGAGTCATGCTCAAGAGTGCCGAAGGAGTCAAAAGCCACTTGCTGCCCGCCGTCAGAGTCATTGTCAGAGCCCTGGTCGTTGTCAGAGACCTCAGAGCCAATGTCAGAAGCCTCAATCGTCATGCCAGCAAACAGCGGAGCCGGTGCAGAGTCGCCAAGCTGGAGCGATGGGACAGAACCAGGCAAGCCGAGAGAGCCAGGGACAGCCACTGGTGGGTCATGAGCCGTAGGCACACCACCAGCCACGAGTGCAGAGGGATCCCGAACCGCAGGCGGTGGCGGAATCGAGCCCCGTGCACCCGAGTGGAATGTGGCTAGAGGAAAGTGAGCCATGCCGTCATCGTCAGCTGCCGCATCCTGAGCGGAAGCCGCCGCATCCTGGAAGTGCCGCAGAGACGTGGGCTCAGCCGTCACAAAAGAATGCGCCGACAGCTCGCACACCTCTGGGCGACCCTCCATCGTGCAGAGCGACTCGAAGGCGTGCTCATCCCCCGCGTCATAGAAACGCTGGAAACGAACAGCCAGGCAGTCAGTCTCGTAGTCTTCAACCGCACTACAATAGTGGGCAGAGTGACGACCGCCGTTGGGGCATTCAGCATGCCAGTGCTTCAAACCACTTTGTGCACACACCGCATTCTGGCAGTGGGGCACGAAGGCACCACTCTTCTTGTCAAATGAGACAGGAGGAGCGGCGCCAAGTGGCTTAACACCAGCACGATGATGCTTAGCAGCAGAGCGGGTAAGGTGCTTGCCCGCAGGCGGAGGCCCTTCCCGCTTCTGCCGCTTCAGGTCACGAATGTCCTGTTGCATGCGCTCCAGCTGCTTCTGCAGGCTGGACAACGCCGCAGCCAGGTCAGACGCGCCATCGCCGAATGACAGAGCAGAGACAGGGGCGTCAGAGACTTTCAGGCCGTGGCGGAACTGCTCCCGCACACGAGCCTGAATAGTCAGGAGAGACACGCCCTGCCGCTGGTCAGCCCGAGCCAGAGAGTTAGCCAAATCACGGTATAGCCACGAATCGCCGAGAGCCTTCAGAAACTGCCGCTTCACCGCGTCCTCTGGCAAGTTGTGGGAACGCTGAACGTCCCTCAACAGGCCATTGAACCCGCGGATGCCACGGTCAGGATCTTTGCTGCTGGGGATGCGAACCGCCAGCAGCAACTCAAAAGAGTCAAAGGGTTCCGAACGTTCCTGGAGCATGCGCACCACCTCAAGGGCAGCGCGCTTGCCATCTCCAGGAACGTCGGACCCAGAGGCCTCAAGCCAGTCACGAGCAGGTGAGCCAGGGCGAGCCAGAAATGTCAGAGCCGAGAGCAACAACTCATTTGCCTCATGCCTGGCCTCAACTGCCATGTCAGTCAAGTCAAACAGGGGAGCAAACGCCGATGACTGAAGCACGAACTGTGCGCGCAACTCATGCATTAACTGTGAAAAAATGTCCACTGCGTCTGCCTCTGTCCCTGCAAAGCGCTCCGATTTGTCGCCAAGAATCTTCGTGGCAACGGTTTTGGCAACCTTCCTGTCGAAATTTTCACGAGCCAGCTGCTTACATTTGTCCAATATTTCCCTCGCAGCTGCGGTGGTCGGAGCTGGCAGCTGCGGGGTGTGTGGCGTCGCAGAATGTTGCGCACCCACATCATCGAAAATAGTTTCTAATCTACGGACGCGAGACCGCGTCATGTTGTTCGTTGTGGTAACCATGACAGAGAGAGACAGGGGAGAAGGTTGAGCTAAACAGGGAGATGGTGGAAGAACGCTTACAGCGGCCAGATAGTTTGTAGAAGCCTCAGCTGACAGATCAAAATTCACAGGTCGTAAGCGAAACCATGAGAGCGGCCAAAAATCAGTCACGTGTGGAACGACCTCGCCGGAGTCAGCGGCGCACGAAACAGATTAACCCTCGCTGCGACGATGCTTCCGTAAAATAAAAATAATCCGTCACCAACTGATCTCCTGCGCAGCGAAGGCGAGCACAATGCGTGCCGCCATCACTGCCAAGTCAAAAGGCCATACCGTAAGAGTAATTCACCACCGCCCAAGTGGGCGCTCAACCCCTCCTACGTCCTACTTAGCCGAACATGGCAACAGCAAGGCGCTGTGCCATCATCAGAATCACCGGAAAGCCGGTGCGGCCTATAACCTGCGAGGAAGACAGATACGCTGTCCGGCTAAGCTCGCTAGGAGACAAACTGATAATCATATAACTTGTGTATGGCCGAAGCTTTATGCTCTCGGAAACCCAGACAGTGAAACGATGACTGTACTACTGTACTGTACTACTGTACAGTACAGTGCTAGGATGTCACGGACACGAGACGGAAGCAGGGTCAGGCTAGGGGCTAGTCAGAGCCCATAATAACTAAGCCTAAACCCGAAGTCCAGCACTCCCTACTCAACTTCAGGAGGAAACTGTAGCACAGCTGGGGGCCTGTACTCTTGGTCAGGGCGGTCCCAACTCACAACAAAGATTGTCAGATATAGCTGCTAAGTGCCAAAACGCTAAACACAACTCGAATTCAGAGAGCTCTTCCGCACATCTAGAAAGCTAATCACTAGCCAATCTCTAGGAAGGCACGGCGTAAGCAATATTCGGCCACTAGAGGTCCCCGGAACCGGCCGGCCAGCTCGGAGCAGCGTGAGGGTGCAGTAGTTGCCGGCCTCCGGGGCCGGTGGTAAATCATGCGTAGACGAAATTAAGGAATCCTCGATCTCAGCCGCGGAGTCTCCAGAGCTCGGCGCCTCGTTCTCGGACGAGTACGGCGGCGGTGAGTAAGGCGGTGAAGAGGGAATTGGTGGATCAGGATCCACGAGCTCTGGCGGTAGTGGGAGAAAGCCGTAGAAGCGGAATCCCTGACGTAGCTCTCGATACCGCGCCTGTCTCCGCGGCGGTATAGCACCCGGTGCTGCACCACCCACTGCGTCGCTTCAACCGCCGGAAAGCTGGCGATGATTGCCATTAGGGACTACTTTTTGATCCACCTTCCACCGACCGGTGGAGCCGCGCATGCGCGTGCACCGGCACCACCGACACCGGAAGCGGCGTGTGGTGCGGCGGCAGCACAAATCACGAAGAGTGCACACACCAAAGAGGAAGTGAGGAAAGACCTCCCCAAGCCGGGAATGCCTCCCCCACAGCCGTACTGTGGCCGCGGCAGCGCAACCGAACGAGGCATCTTCGTCGCCGTCGCCGCTTGCTGCGCAAGCTTCGGGCTCGTAGCTCATCACGCTCTCCGGTGCCTCGATCGCGGAGAGCATGTTCATGCTCACGGGCGGCTCGTCGGGCGCCCCCAATGCAACCCCCGTGCTCTCAATGAAGTCCGCAAAGTTGCGGGTGACGGGCGGGCAAAAGGGGTTAGGCGGACCGGTCCACTCCTCGTCGGATTCAACCGACGCGGGCGGGGAGCGCGCAGCCGGCCCCGACACCACCGGCATGTTGGCGGTGAAAGTGTTGACGTTGAAAGTCGATGCCCCAGCCGTGCGTGCCAACTCCGAGAACTCAGCGACGGCGGACACGAGAGCCTCACAGTCCAAGACCATGGTGCGCAAATCGGCGAGCTCACCCGGACCATCGGAGCTGTCGTCGCTTTTCTCCATGAAATGCGTTCCATGCGAATACCTGTGGGCAGACGCAGTGGCGGTCCCCGCCTTCACGTGGGCGGCGTAGCATTCACGCACCCATTGTCGGATGGTGAGAAGGTCATGAACGGCCCGTTGATCGTGGAGAAGTAGACGGGACACCACCGGCTGGTAGAAGACGGTGTCCAGCGCCTTGATGAAGAGGGCCTTGACGTCTTCGTCCAGGAGTGTGGCCCTCGTCCTCGCAGCCTTCAGCGCGGCGTTGAAATCCCCGATCGCGTCATGGGGGTCCACGCCCGCAGAAATACGAATGCCCAACATCATGTCTGCCTGTCCCTGAAAGGGGTCCGACCCGCCGGGATCATGCGGCGGGTAAACTCAAGCAGGACACGATTACCGTCGGTCGGGAAGCTGGAGTGCGAGGAGTCCATCCAGTCCGCCGCGGGTGACATGGGGTCAACCATCAGCTCGAGCGTGGAGAACAACAAGCCGTTGGCCTCCACGCGGATGGGCAGGGTAGCATCGTCCAGCAGGAAAAGGGGTGCAAAGCCAATGTCCTCCGTGACAAATGCCGCCTGCAGCGCAGAAACCATCCTGGTGAATAGCGCCGACGCGTGGCACTCAGTCCCGGAGAATCGCCCGTTCTTGTCCTCGAACAACTTCTGACGAACGGACTTGGACACTTTCATGTCGAAGTGCTCCCTCTGAAGGGTACGCACCGAGGCCAGAAACGTAGCCCCCGCTGAATTGGCAGCCGGCTGTGCTGCCGGCGGCGTGGCTGGAGTGTTCGCGTGTCTCGCAGCCTCTAAATCAAAAATCGTAGATAATGCCCGTCGGCGATTCGCCATGTTAGCGGTGGCTCGAGTGGAAGCAACCATGATGAAAAGGACTGAAGGGGCGGAGTGAGGCAATGAAACGCGAGAGATGTGGCAGTCGTGGGCGGCCAAGAAACGTGCGGGTCGCCGATACAGCAACTGTGAGAGATCAAACAGTTCCGGAAAGTCGTGTGGGGTAGGCGGCCGATACGCAACGGTGTGGGATCCAACCAGAAAACGTAAACCAGTCCAACGCTAAATCCGTAAGAAAATCCTCTCCAAGCGCTGCGGCGTGCCGTAAATCAACCCACAATATTTAGGCCATACCCGTGACTGCCGGCACTCTCACGCGCGAAGCGCCTCACTCCATCCCAGGCGTCAAAGTTTAGCCACTCATAGTGGCAATCCCGCAGTGGCTAAATAAAGCGCAAGTGGGGCCAAACCTGTCAGATATATAGTTCCGCTGTAATATATATCTAGCTGGAGAGATAAACCCTGAGTTGAGGGTTACGATATCAGAATGGTAAAGTGTGATTGATAAAAGTAGAGATAACATAAATACCTAACGGGTGTTTCCCGTCTACTGGTGACGGTCACCCAGCCTACTATAGGAAGTGACATGTGACAGTTTCGGGTGTCACAGTGTCAAATCCAGCAACCCCCTTGGGGGGCTAGTAAAGCGCTCTTAGACTAATTCGAGGGTGAGGAATCCATTTCTGAACTCGGTTTTTTTTTTTGCAAAATTCGCAATATGCAACACCTAACATGTGTGCTATGCATACAACCAATACCGATCCGCATGGCATAAGTATTCCGGTGGAAGAAAGCCTTGCACACACCCCTTGGGAAGGTAGTAAGATGCTCCTAGACCAATTTGAGGGTGGGGGCACGATTTTTTAGCTCGGTTTTGCAAAAAAATGCAATAGGGTGTTACGTGTAGCACCTTACAGGTGTGCCACAAATTGGTTTTCCATATTCAACACATCAAATTGGTTCTTTATAGCTAACGCATCAGATTGGTTTTCAGTATTTAACACATTAGAGTGGTTTTACATTTTGACACATCGAGTGTCAGCAATATGAGCACGTAGCAGGTCAACAACATCTTGTTTTGCTGGTGCACGTAGGTGTGCACCATACTCAGCATCGTGCCGCCACACAACGATAGAATCAAGGAAGCATTTGTTGCTACCATTACCGTACAATCGGCCGTATTACAAAGGAAGGCACTACCAACACATATGGGATTGAATACACATATGTGATAAAGCATACAGTAAGATAGTCCTAAAAAACTCAGCATGACCCATCTACAATACACTCTGTTGTCTTTATGTATCTGTTATTTTCCCTAGCGGGGTATGATTCCGCGTTTTGATCCGAACGTAGCACCGGTTGCGCCTGCCCGAGAGTGGGTTACTACTTGGAAATAATGATTGATAGTTTCAATAATCTAATCTGCGCCTCAAGCGAGATTCACTCGCGTCGCTAGGTGAATCGCATTCAAGCTGGCGAAGTGTGCTAGGAGATTCTTCAGCGGCCTGTTTTCCGGAGGCAGGGAGAGGTGGTGAATGCATGGCTACATCTTGGGGTGACTTGGGCTCTATGGCCATATCAAGGTTGGGTTTGCGCGGAGTCGAAAATTGCAAAAACTTCTCAAAATTATTTTATTGGATAAACAGCTCGACCAAAGCAATCTAAACATGTTGCGCACTTCGGGAGCCGAATTGAGCAAGTTATGCAAAAGTTATGGCTGATACCGCTCGGTCACCTCCCATACTTAACCATACTTAAGCACATACTTAAATCGCTCATATCTCGAGATCTAGATTTTGAAAAGTTTTTGCAATTTCCGACTCCGCGCAAACCCAACCTTGATATGCTCCTCGGGCTGCGCATAGTAGACCCCCTCGGGCTGCTCGGGCTGCGCATACGCAGAGACCCCCTCGGGCTGCTCGGGCTGCGCAGCGACCCCCTCGGGCTGCGAGACCCCCTCGGGTTGCACCTCAAGCAGATGGCTCTTCAAGCCCTTGCACCCACCTGCTACTGGAATATCCCGGTTCAAGATATCAGACAGTCAGTGAACCAATATAGATAAAACTCTCATAAGAAATAAACCCTAAGCTAGATATACCCGGAACGGTCACGGAGTCGGGATTCACGGCCATGAATCTGAAATTCCCGGCCGTGAATTCCGAGGAACGGTCTCGAGTCTAACTACATGTGACACTCGGTGTGTCACAGCACAGGCTTACGGATCAGTCACAGGTCCAGTGTTGGCTACCTAGGAATCTGTCATAGGGCCCTTGCACCCACCTGCAGCTTTGCAACACTCAGGGCACAACCGCTTGTCGTGATCACTCCGTGGTCGGCACAAAATGTTGGAAAAATAATTAATATAGAATAAGTTTTCTTAATCTTAGAATAACCCGTTTCATCGTTAATTTAGAATAAGTTGTCTTGATGTCATCCGGCTATGACCGGTGGTCCTTTTCACGACTCGTGTTCAAATAATGTGCACACAGGTCAAACGCTCTCGTTCCCGCTGGTGCCATCATGAGGAAGCCTCCAAAAAGCTTTAAGAAGGTTTGTCTCGCTTGTGATAATGGTGGGCGCCGTTGTAATAGACACTCACGGCGTGTCCTGCTTGAAAAAAAGGCCCCTGTACTTCTTCTAGATTCTAAACCCTTTGACTTGCCTTTTACCGCTGCACGCGACCGGCAAGCATCTTTGAAACTTCCGAGTTTCAAAGATGCGTTTTGTATTTTGGGTGCACCCTAATTTTACAAAACGGCCGAGCGCTTCCCGTTTGTGCGGGATATTCACATTTATTCCATGGAATATTTCATATGGATTAACACACATAAGCACGAAGGCATCGGCCACGCATCTTTGAAACTAACGAGTTTCAAAGATGCGTTTTTTGTCATTTGGGTGCGCATACCCAAATAACAAATCAGCCGAGCGCTTCCCGTTGGCGTGGGGTATCCAACGCTTGAATGTTGAATATTCATTGTAATATGAGTTAGCAAGCGAGGTTGCAAAGGCATCGGGACAGAATCTACGAAACTGTCCTATGCCTTTGCCTTTGGGTTTGGGTTCGAAGGTGACACCCAAACCCAAAGATGCCAAACAGCCGAGGGCTTCCCGTGCGTCCTAACGCACGAAACTTGGCGCGAATACTACCATGGTACACATATTTAAGTTACCAGAAGCTCAAGGCTTCAAGTTACTTTTGCGCGAAACGCGCAATCTATTTCTAAGGCAGATGTTTTGGGTTTGGGTTCGAACGTGACACCCAAACCCAAAGATGCCAAACAGCCGAGGGCTTCCCGTGCGTCCTAGAGCACGAAACTTGGCACGAATACTGCCAAGATACGTATATTTGAGTTACTTGAAGCTCAAGGCTTCAAGTTACTTTTGCGCGAAACGCGCAATCTATTTCTAAGGCAGATGTTTTGGGTTTGGGTTCGAACGTGACACCCAAACCCAAAGATGCCAAACAGCCGAGGGCTTCCCGTGCGTCCTAGAGCACGAAACTTGGCACACATACTGCCAAGATACATATCTTTCAGTAAGTTGAAGCTCAAGGCTTCAAGTTACTTACTTTTTGTCAAGCAGAACACGCCGTGAGTGTCTATTGTGGCAAAGATGGCAAATAATAAAAGTCATTATGCGTAAAGAGTCGTTAATCACGGCCGTGACTTTTAGATTCACGGCCGTGAATCTTTCCGAATGGAACCAAAAACCGTTCGATTTTAATCGAACGGTTTTTGGTTCCATTCGGACATATGGACATCACGGCAAGACAACTCTTCAGTGTAATATTTAGCATGGCATGGGGATAGCTCAACAGGTACAGGTACAACGTCATGGATGCATGCACCGGTCATAGCCGGATGACATAAAGAAAACTTATTCTAAATTAACGATAAAATGGGGTATTCTAAACTTATGAAAAAATATTCTAAATTAAATAGCCTACCCAAAATGTTCCTGCAGCTCTGCACCATTCCAACAATGCCAATCAATTTCCCAATGTGCACATATCTGCGCGCATGAAAACCCTCAATGGAGTTAGGGCTTATAGGCTTACCTGATGCGCTTTGCGGATAGAGCACACCATGCATCGCCGTGCGAGAGGTGTCACACGCGCAGGCGCAGGCGCATTCCCCTCTTGCATGTGCGTGTCCATTTCCTCATGTTCAGTGATACAATTCTCGGGATC
>LGRX02021775.1:0-12861 GCA_001247695.2 Cymbomonas tetramitiformis
TGCTAGGATGTCACGGACACGATACGGAAGCAGGGT
Source organism: Cymbomonas tetramitiformis (assembly GCA_001247695.2). NCBI lineage: Eukaryota > Viridiplantae > Chlorophyta > Pyramimonadophyceae > Pyramimonadales > Pyramimonadaceae > Cymbomonas > Cymbomonas tetramitiformis. The sequence goes on from LGRX02021775.1 coordinate 37, forward strand.
CAGGCTAGGGGCTAGTCAGAGCCCATAATAACTAAGCCTAAACCCGAAGTCCAGCAGGATATCCATGAACCTCTTCCTCGCAACTGTCAGAGTCGTAATACCCAAGTGGGTTATCCGACTCACCTAGTCACCTTCCTCCTCACTACCTTCATACTGCTCAAAACTGCACTGCCCAGAGCCCATATAGGCAGCGGTAGATCGATGATGGTGGTGGTGATGAACTTCGGTTACCACAGGAGGGGCCTGTGGAACCATTTATCTTGCGCTAGTCGCACTAGGCAAGGGTCGAGTAGTGGATACTTGTGACGAAACAGAGTTGAAATGTAAAACGGCCAGACCATCCCCAACGCCCATGTCATGAGAGATCACGCTCAAGCCTACAGAATCGCCGGAATCTATCTTCGCTGAGAGAGCACCACCAACCCCTGCGCTCTCCCCAACTACGATGTGGAGGATAACCGGGTCAAAATCTGTCGTGGGTTGCGTAGAAATTTGCGGAGCGTTCCGAAAATGGGCGAGCGCTCCAGCCTGAGCCTGGCACAGAGAGACAAGCTGAACGCGTTTCAGCAAATCAAGCTTCTGCATCTTAGCATCCGAGAGACTCAGCAAATCGCCGAGTGCCTCGCCCGATAAAATCTGCGGAGAATCCATTTGAGAAGAAGAATAGAAACAATGAACCCACTCAAGAAAAAAATCGTAGAGCACCACCTCGTCGTAATCACCCAAAGCCGTAAGCAGCCGCCTCCAGAAAACACGTAGAATCTGCTCTAAAGCGTCCCACAAGGCGTGGAGACGCTCAACCGAAAGATAGGGCGGAAATAAAATAAAATTCTACGCTAAAATTCAGTTCACGCAAGCGTGAGAAGGACCATAACCTGCTAGAAACAACAGCTCAGGCAGTGGGGACCCGCTGCCGACGGTGAAACAACGGATCACTAGACTCGTATAGATGGACATAAATACTGAGTCTAGGTCACTAGCTGTACACCGAGAATGACACACTGGATATGACACCTGACTGAACAAACTAGTCAGGCTGTCATTTCCAGCAATAAGTTCGATATGGTTGGGTTTCATCCCAAGCAAGGTTGGCATACGCCAACCTCGACTTCCACATCTCAAGAGCGCGCGTCCCTCCTCGCCATCGGATACCTGCGACGTGACCTGCGCACACATAGTATCGTAAGTTTACACATTATGATAAGCGGACTGAAAAATAAAAGTAGCCAAGCACTTTGGAAATCCCTGCGTGTATCACAACAATCACAGCACCGTTCGCCCCATGAGGCGGAGGAACGTTGAAGAAATTGCGTAGCTGAAGAATTTTACGATGCAATTGCGGATTGGGATGGGTCAACGAAGAACGAGTTTCACGGTAACAGTAAGCAGTCACGCAACGGCATCGGCAGCGGCAATGGTGTCCGCGATGTCGATGTGTTCACCGTCTGCTGCCGGCGACGTCACTGTGTCGCTGTCTCACGCGATAGACGCAGCCGTGACATGCAGTAATCAGAAAAGTTTGTCGAGTTCCCAACGCCCGTACCCTGTCCCTTTCGAAAATACACAGGTATGGCGATATCCATGCTAACATCGCATGGTAATTAATCGTGCTGTCCAAAAAGATCGACGCCTAGTGGAGATCGCATATTTGTGATCGACAGCGCCTAGACCTCTGACCTTTATCGTCTTGGCATGAAGTAAATTACCTTACTTACTACCTCTGACCTTTATAATCCTCACCCAAACCAAATTACCTTACCTTAGTCAATCAGCAGCAGCAGCAGCAGCAGCAAAGCTCGAATCCCAACGGGCGATACAGTCGAATGTTTCATCTCACGATCGCCAGGCGCCAACGATGACAGTGCCACTGCAGTCGCGTACATTTATCGCGACGCCACCCACGCGTTATGGCATGGCATGCTGGGAAGCAAAAGGCAAAGCACTGTCGCGCACATGATCCTACGGTCAGATAGTGTAATGGCGAAAATGATTTAAACATCGCATGGCCGACGCGATGTTCGGAAATCAGATAGATTCGCTTTAACATTGCAGAGCAGACGCGAGGATCGAGAAATGTCAAATCATTAATGGAATGGCAGACTCGATGTTCATGATCGGATCTCTCGAGTGCGCCACGTCGGCAAGATAAATAATCCCATCGACCGTCAGATGCGCCTAGTGGAGATCTTAATTTAAGATCGACCGGGCCTATCAGCAGCAGCAGCAGCAGCAGCAGCAGCAAAGCTCGAATCCCAACGGGCGATACAGTCGAATTATCCATCTCACGATCGCCGGACGCTAACGATGACAGTGCCACAACAGTCGCGTGTATGTACCACGACGCCACCCACGCGTTATGGCATGGCATGCTGGGAAGCAAAAAGCAAAGCACTGTCGCGCACATGATCCTGCGGTCATATGATGTAATGGCGATATCCATGTTAACATCGCATGGTGATTAATCGCGCTGTCCAAAAGGATCGACGCCTAGTGGAGATCGCATATTTGTGATCGACAGCGCCTAGTACCTTACCTTACCTACCTCTGACCTTTATAATCTTCACCCAAACCAAATTACCTTACTTACTTACCTTAGTCAATCAGCAGCAGCAGCAGCAGCGGCAGCAGCAGCAAAGCTCGAATCCCTACGGGCGATACAGTCGAATGTTTCATCTCACGATCGCCAGGCGCTAACGATGACAGTGCCACTGCAGTCGCGTACATTTATCGCGACGCCACCCACGCGTTATGGCATGGCATGCTGGGAAGCAAAAGGCAAAGCACTGTCGCGCACATGATCCTGTGGTCATATGATGTAATGGCGAAAATGATTTAAACATCGCATGGCCGACGCGATGTTCGGAAATCAGATAGATTCGCTTTTACATTGCATAGCAGACGCGAGGATCGAGAAAATGTCAAATCATTAATGGAATGGCAGACTCGATGTTCATGTTCGGATCTCTCGAGTGCGCCACGTCGGCAAGTTAAATAATCCCATCCACCGTCAGATGCGCCTAGTGGAGATCTTAATTTAAGATCGACCGGGCCTAGTACCTTACCTTAGTCAATCAGCAGCAGCAGCAGCAGCAGCAACAGCAAAGCTCGAATCCAAACGAGCGACGCAGTCGAATGTTCCATCTCACGATCGCCAGACGCTAACGATGACAGTGCCACAACAGTCGCGTGTATGTACCACGACGCCACCCACGCGTTATGGCATGGCATGCTGGGAAGCAAAAAGCAAAGCACTGTCGCGCACATGATCCCGCGGTCATATGATGTAATGGCGATATCCATGTTAACATCGCATGGTAATTAATGGTGCTGTCCAAAAAGATCGACGCCTAGTGGAGATCGCATATTTGTGATCGACAGCGCCTAGACCTTTGACCTTTATAATCTTCACCCAAACCAAATTACCTTACTTACTTACCTCTGACCTTTATCGTCTTGGCATGAAGTGAATTACCTTACTTACTTACTTACCTTACCTTAGTCAATCAGCAGCAGCCGCAAAGCTCGAATCCCAACGGGCGATACAGTCGAATGTTCCATCTCACGATCGCCAGACGCTAACGATGACAGTGCCACAACAGTCGCGTGTATGCACCACGACGCCACCCGCGCGTTATGGCATGGCATGCTGGGAAGCAAAAAGCAAAGCACTGTCGCGCACATGATCCTACGGTCAGATAGTGTAATGGCGAAAATGATTTAAACATCGCATGGCCGACGCGATGTTCGGAAATCAGATAGATTCGTTTTTACATTGCATAGCAGACGCGAGGATCGAGAAATGTCAAATCATTAATGGAATGGCAGACTCGATGTTCATGTTCGGATCTCTCGAGTGCGCCACGTCGGCAAGATAAATAATCCCATCGACCGTCAGATGCGCCTAGTGGAGATCTTAATTTAAGATCGACCGGGCCTAGTACCTTAGTCAATCAGCAGCAGCAGCAGCAAAGCTCGAATCCCAACGGGCGATACAGTCGAATGTTCCATCTCACGATCGCCAGACGCTAACGATGACAGTGCCACTGCAGTCGCGTGTATGTACCACGACGCCACCCACGCGTTATGGCATCATGGCATGCTGGGAAGCAAAAAGCAAAGCACTGTCGCACACATGATCCTGCGGTCATATGATGTAATGTCGATATCCATGTTAACATCGCATGGTAATCAATCGTGCTGTCCAAAAATATCGACGCCTAGTGGAGATCGCATATTTGTGATCGATAGCGCCTAGACCTCTGACCTTTATAATCTTGGCACCAAGTAAATTACCTTACTTACTTACTTACATAGTCAATCAGCAGCAGCAGCAGCAGCAGCAGCAGCAGCAGCAGCAGCAGCAGCAAAGCTCGAATCCCAACGGGCGACGCAGTCGAATTTTCGATCTCACGCTCGCCAGACGCCAACGATGACAGTGCCACTGCAGTCGCGTACATTTATCGCGACGCCACCCACGCGTTATGGCATGGCATGCTGGGAAGCAAAAAGCAAAGCACTGTCGAGCACATGATCCTGCGGTCATATGATGTAATGGCGATATCCATGTTAACATCGCATGGTAATTAATCGCGCTGTCCAAAAAGATCGACGCCTAGTGGAGATCGCATATTTGTGATCGACAGCGCCTAGTACCTTAGTCAATCAGCAGCAGCAGCAGCAAAGCTCGAATCCCAACGGGCGACGCAGTCGAATTTTCGATCTCACGATCGCCAGACGCCAACGATGACAGTGCCACTGCAGTCGCGTGTATGTACCACGACGCCACCCACGCGTTATGGCATGGCATGCTGGGAAGCAAAAAGCGAAGCACTGTCGCGCACATGATCCTGCGGTCAGATGATGTAATGGCGATATCCATGTTAACATCGCATGGTAATTAATCGTGCTGTCCAAAAAGATCGACGCCTAGTGGAGATCGCATATTTGTGATCGACAGCGCCTAGTACTTACTTAATCAGCAGCAGCAGCAGCAAAGCGCGAATCCCAACGGGCGACACACACGAACTTCCGATCTCACGATCACCAGACGCTAACGATGACAGTGCCACCGCAGTCGCGTACATTTACCGCGACGCCACCCACGCGTTATGGCATGGCATGTTGGGATGCAAAAAGCGAAGCACTGTCGCGCACATGATCCTACGGTCAGATGGCCTAGTGGAGATCTCTTTTTGAGATCGATCCGCCTAGTAGTTGACACATGTAGATGTTGATGTTGCATGTCCATGTTGACACTCGCACTACGTATGCGCGATTACGCGTGACACTCTTGCTAATCATTCTTCACTCGACTGACTGTGACTGTCACACGACAGACCTGTAGGAATTCCGAACTACGTTTTCCCTCGCCTCGCGGTTTCAGTTGCATTCCAGCAAGGTTCCTTGGCCCAGAGATCACAGAAGATATATCACAGGCGATATCTTACCCAGGGAAGGCACGAAACAAATTATCGTAGCCACCATCCAGAAGACATGGGGATCATATCCGAGATAGATGGCACGATATGGAGAGTAATATCGTTACTGAAGAGGACTGCCTTTGAAGGCTTGATTGCAAATTTGTTTTGGACCAGGCACTTCGTTGCCAACTTATTCAAACCGCATTCCTTGATTGTTAGTGCATGGAGGACTGAAAAAGCTGCTTAACATACCAAGTCTGAAATTCACTATGTAGAGGCATAAGTCAAAGCCACGAGGAGAGGCGTACTTTCAAGAAGCCATGAGCACACTTGCTCCCTACGTGTTACGTAAAACACGACTCCTCGACAAAACATGATTTGGAAGCGCTGTTCAAAATTTGGTATTACCATTGTAAAACTTGACTCTGTTAAACGGTATATGTGGATCCCTTCTCGTATATACCTCTATATTCTGCGTTTGGTTTCGCATTCCACATAAGGTTATATCGCGCTGCCACTGCTTAATTATCACAAACGCTTCATGATTCAAGTGCTGGTTTGAAGGAGCTGTTTTGTTGATATTTTATTCTCGTGGAATTTTTTCTTCTTCGTGGAAAGACTTGATCAACTCACCAACTCAAATCAACTCCTCCCCAAGCTTTGCCCTGAAAGTATGTTTTTAGCATTTCTTCTTCCACCCTTTCCCTCGGTATACCGTTCACTTCCCCGTAGCAAAGGCTTCTGCTCGCTTGTCTGCTTCGTCACTTAGTCGGCATAACTACGTAGCGTTCAAGAGGTGTAGTCGTTTGCACTGTGCTTACTAGGGTGAGAGTGAGAAAACCCACGCGTATTGCTACTTGGCCTCCACGTAGCTCAGCTGTATTCGAAAACTCTGCGGAGTTTTCTATCATTCATACAGACTGCACAATACCGGGAACAATAGGAGCGCACGCCTATCACGTCGAACGGGTAGGGTGGGGAAAGGGTGAGCACATACACGTGCACCCTCGGCATGGCATGCCTCTCGTCGGAGTTCACACCAGGAAGCCAAGATGGACACGCGCAAATCAGCTTCAGTGGCGAAACCTTCCGCCGACGTATCCAAAGCAACGATTTTGCGACCAATGTTCTGAAGCCCAACGCTTAACGCTTTGGGGCCCACACTTGACCACTCTTTGAAAGTTTTCCCTGTTGTTTTCATCAGGAAAAAATCTCTAAAACTTAACACAGATTGTGCTAAAAAAAGACCTATTGCACCTGCGTTTGGAACGGTACACCCGGACCCGCATCCTAGAGACAATAGACCCTGTCTCACATCGAGAGACAATAGACGAGAGTTTCTCGTAAGAAAATATGGCAGGGTTAATCAACGGACTCCGCGGAGTAGCTTATCTTTGTGTAAACCTCCGCGATCAGCCGCATCTTCCGGAGTTGGGCAGAAACACTTCAAACACAAAACCTGTTTGCCAAAAGCTTCTTCAATGCCTGGGTTGCTTGTGAAAGATCTTGGTGGCAGATATCCAACAAGCAGACCACTTTACGAGGCAGGCCATTCCGATCCTTCAACTGTGCCCCACCCACCCTGCCCAGACCTGCAAAACCGTGCGAGGCTGCTTAAACTCTTTTGATTATATGTGGCGACTTCTGTCTCCTTCACGTTCGTACAACTTGGTTATTTTGAGCTCCCCTGAAAAAGATAAACTACAAGTGGGAAACCAAGTAATATTCTGTTTCTCGCACATTGAAAATTGAGTTGAGACCGTCTCCACCAGGGCACATTTACAGATGTTTCCTGAGTCAAGATAACCTCAGATGATGGACTTTTTATTGTAAACAACCACCCTACTGATGTCTGGTCAAGTAGTGTACAAACAATATTAGCAAACCATTGTACCGTGTCTGAATTATTGATTTCAACACCTGAAAAGGGCAAACTCGAACCAAGTAATCAAAGTCAGTTCTCCTGATGTATCCAATTATCTAAATTTTCATATAATTTGATTTTTAATATGCTATTGGCCATGGGGATTTCTGAATTGTGAACTTTATTTTCTTAACTTTAAATCCAAGGGCGGTGCTTTCAAATGCTTATTGATCTGTATTGTTGGTTGCAGATGCTTAAGGCCGGTTAAGGTGTAATGTATGTTAATCAAACATTCAATGCATGGTCACAAGAGATCCTTGGAGATTCAAGGAGGTGGGTGCGTGATCGACCGCTAGGACTTTGACTTTTGCACGAGTAATGCCAACATAGTTGTGCACCATAATATCGGCAGATGCTTCTGCAGTATGGTTCACGCTTTATATGATCCACCGAATAATCACGTGAAGCTACAAAGGGCTTCCAAGATCGGTGGCACACTTGACAATGCTGTAGGAGTATTGCGTTGGATGAACGCGGTGTACTCGTTGAACGGGCGGCTAGCAACTTTGCTGGTGTGACACTCGGAAGCTTTAGTAAGTAACGACAGTGCCAGAGCCTGAGACCTCTCAACGACGCTGCGTTTCTTTTCGGTGGAAGGTGTGACACGGATAACTGGGTCTGATGCAGCATCCTCCGCCGCAGGTGCTGACTGATCCTGGTCCTGCGCAAGAAAAGCCTCTGGAACGAGGCACGGAGGAGGGGGCAGAACGGGTTAATGTGAATATTTGTGAATCCAGGGCACACAATGTGGCTACTATCCCGCAGTCCTTGTGGGGGGACCAGATTTGAATGTGGTCCTCCCACAAGGACCTATTTTAAAATAATTCAATTGGGCATGCCAACCAAACTTGGAGGTGCGTCCAATGAAAGGTGGCCTATACATGTTCTATATTCAATTAGATGATGCCCGGTTTGGCCTGGATCCGCCTCATATATCTACAACGATCGCATGTGTATATGCATCCCTCGGATTTTCAACTCGGATTTTTCCAAATGTTAAAAATCACTCAAAATAATACCATACCTTCAATATTTTTTTGCTGATAGTATATGGAGGGAGTAAATCCGGCAGATGGGGGGCTACTTACGATTGCCCCCTGATTTTTTTTTGTGCCCCCTGAAAAATTGCCCCCTGAAAATGGTTTTCAGGGCCTGAAAATCACTTTCAGGGTCTGAACTTGTTTTATACTAGGCTAGTTATACACCTTAGAAAAAACTTCATGGATAATATAATTTTTACACCAATTTTCAGGGCCTGAAAATTTCGAATTCACACTCTTAAGATGCCCCCTGAAAATGGTTTTCAGGGCCTGAAAATATTATTCACTTTTCGTGTTATATAAAGTTTAGAATTATATTCTCATGTCCTCATCTTGCCCCCTGAAAATGGTTTTCAGGGCCTGAAAATTTTACAGTGTTCCAAGCCCTGAAAATTCACATAAGGCATTTTCAGGCCCTGAAACCCATTTTCAGGCCCTGAAAACTCGTTTTCAGGCCCTAAAAACCATTTTCAGGTCCTGGAAACCATTTTCGAGCCCTGAAAACTCGTTTCCAGGGCCTGATAACCATTTTCAGGCCCTGAAAATGACTTTCCAGCCCCTGAAAATGTCTTTCAGGCCCTCAGGGATTCATCGCAAGTTGTGCATGCTCCCCCCCCTATACTCATGTTATCCATTATTAAGTGCGCTCAGGCACGTGACGGGCATTCCTCCCAAGTAGACAACCCTCTGGAAGGGTATTCAACCTATAATTGCCGCTTAACACCGCTACTCAACCCCCCTTGCTTTCCACGGTGTGTGGCTAAGGATTGAATCAAGAAAGTTGCCTCCTTGCTTGGAATGCCCATGGCCCGCCACAAGAAGGGATCCACACAAATTTTGGGCTGCCAACCCGATACCTTTGTGTAGTCGGGGACTTGCCCACACTCTCCTTGCCACGGTCACATTTCTGAAACACATGTTTACGTGTAACACCAACAATCCTACCCAACATAATGCATGCCCCACACACATTTACATTTATATACATGCCTTACTTACATTGCCGCCCGCCAACCTAAGCGCATCTCTCTAATCATTTGCAAGATTGCAACCTACGTTCTACCATGGATGAATTTTTCACTTCTTCGTGGCTAATTCCTATGGCAACAACATTCTTGTCGGCTACTAATCAGATCATGTGGTTTAACAGCAACGGCGATGTCCACGCTCCCTCGATGGCTTCGCTGGTCATGTCGCGGCATGCTTTGTTGCTCCAATCGCTCCTGTTGCTCACCACACACACACACACACACACCACACCAAACCACACATGCGCCCGGCATGTGCGCCCCCTGCTGGATGTGACACACCGTGTGTCACTTCCTGTTATCTGTACTAGTACTCCGTACAGTACGGGTGTCACAGGTTTAGGGTTTCCGGCATAAAGCCGAGACTATCTTATGTTTACTTAGACTTATGCAAACACCGAAAGTGAAAGCATTCTGACTGTAACCCGATATATACCCGTAGCTATATATCTCACAGGTTATGGTGCGCCAGGCACCTTCCACTACTTTTGGTAGCATGATTGGCTAAACGCCTCCGCTTGGTGGGGCGTTGGGGGTCCCATTTGATGGTTGCGCTATGAGGACTCGCGGTTGAGGCACGCGTCGTTACGGAGTGATTGTGTTAATCGCTGCAGCGTACCCTGCGTAATTTTTGGATGTCCACGGGATTTCCGTTTTGACTAGACCTGATCAATCTTTGTCGCGGACTTCTTGCGCAACGTGTACTTCGACTTCCGCATTTCTACAATTGGGATTTCGCAGTTACGGACGTTTTGACTGCTATTGCCATCACCATTTCCGCGAGTTCCTCCTCTCCGCGCCATCACCACCTTACCCCGACGTACCCACCTATAGGATTTTTATCATGAGTATTTCTTCGCACGCTACGCCTCCCATGGGGGCTCACAACCGAATTCGGCTAGACACAATTTTTTCCCGAGACGTTGGGATGCGCTATCGGCCAACGCCTGCATCTCCAGCAGCTAATTTGACGGCTCCTGAGCGGACACGTGCTGTGGCCGTTCAAAATTCATCATGGGACGTGGATTTAATCAAAAGAACGTCTCGAGACGCTCTTGGCTCCAAGGAGGCGTCATTCCGAGGTGACGAATCGGACCGCAATGTTTTGTGGACGTCGTTGGTGACATCTTTGCAGTCGGCATTTGAGCTGAAGGACACCGCCAACGACACCCTCTTCGACTTGGCGGACGCCACCAAGGAGGTCAACAACGTCTACAACGCCATCCTCTTCACGACGTTGACATCTTTGACGAAACCTCACTCACCCGCGAGACGTTGGGTGGATGCTTCTGGACGTGCCTCACCGCGGGATGGAAAACGAGCTTTGCTTGAGGTCACGAAGAGGCTGCTTCCTCGAGTTCTCCGACCCCTTGGGAACTACGAGGAGTTGTGTGCCATCTACTTCGACTCCAAGCTCGACCCCGATCCGTTAATCCAAGACTTCGACGCCTGCCTAACGGCTATCCGCAACTCGCCATCTGGTCCGCTCGACGACATGATGGCCAAGAAGCAGTAGCGTCCCTCGACCCCATCATATACGACAAGGTCACCACGCCGCTTCGACTCGACGTGGACTTGGCCAAGGTCGACCTCGAGGACATCTACGCCCACATCCTGGAGATTTGGGAGAGCGAGAACGGTGTTGGCCGTGCGAAGCAGCCTAAGCCGTCACCTCCGACTTCCCCGACTATGCTTTACTCTGGTGGGGTTGACGTGAAGAGCCTCATCATGGAGTTCGAGAAGCAATTGGAGGCCGCCGCCTCAACTCTCGTGACGCTGAAGGGCTCAATCGCGAGGGACGACGAGCCTCTCTCTGGATTCACTGACTCTCACCGCAACCGCCAGCAGCCTGACGGTAAGCGGGGTGTCTCCTTTCCGCCCTCACGTTGGCGGGATGAACGCAACAGGAGGGACGATGGGAAGTTCCATGGACGGAGCAATCGTGTTGGGGGCTATGGCGCGCGGAAGAGCTTCCGCTTCGCCGCGAGCCCGCTCAAGACCGACGGGAATTGGAGTCAGAACCACTACAAGAAGAACTCCGCCCACAACATTTCCTTCCACGTAGCCTCCTCCGCCTTCGTCCCTGAGTGCGCGCGTTGTCCTCCTGGACACTGCCACGACACCGCGAGTTGCCCCACGGACGACATGGCATGCGCGGAGTGCGACTTGGTGGCTGCCGACGAGAACGACGAGATCGTCTCCGCGTTCCAGACCGCCTTCGACGCTCAGGACGACGCCACCTTCGCTCGGCTTTGTGGACAGCATGATCAGCATGTTGTTCGTCACGACGAAGAGCCTTTCACCTTCGCGGACGACGTCAACATTGGCCTTCGGGCACAGTACGCAGGCTTAAAGCCTTCTCCGCCCTCTCTCCTTGCTACCCGCGTGCACGAGGCGCGCACAGCTCTCCGTGAGCTGAAGCAGGTAGCCGGTGGTGCTGAGCCGGCCCCGCAGCATTTTCCCATGGTTCATTTCGGCACGGCCCCGCCCGCCGTAATCGACGAGAGCATCGAGGAGCCCGAGCCGCAATTGACAATCGACAACGACGAGAACGCGCTAATCTTCCCGAAGCAGTTCGTCGACGACGAACCCCCCTTCGAGCAGTCCTTTATGGACGGCATGTCTGTAAAATTGGGCTTCTTCGAGCCCGAGCCGCAGGTTTCGATTCAATCCTTCACACCCCTGCCTCCGTACATTTCTTCCACGCATGATTCGGCCAGCGTCGCTGACTCCGAGTCTGGCGACGAGGAATTGCATGTGGACGCACCGCCGCCCGCTCCACGGGTTGGTGGTGTCCGGACGCCGTCAATTGGCAGTCTCCTCACGGCGGCAACACTGCCGGCTCTGTTCATGTGTGTGAGCATGGCTTTGCTCGACACCGTTACCGCCTCTACACTTTGTGGCGCGGAGATTGCTCCACGGGCGGTGGTGTCCGGGCAGTACTTCAATTATCAGAATTACGCAATGGACTTCTTCCGTGACTCCGCCTCTCTGGACTCTGGACCCGCTGACCCCGACGACAACTCCAATCTGGACTCTGGTTCTTTGAACTTTAACACTTTTGACATCTTCAATCTGGACTTTGAGATTGACAACGGCAACTTCTACAGTGAACTCTGCTTTGTGGACCACTTTCAAAGTGGCTAGAGTTGCTCTGTGACTGCTAGTAGCCCTGCTAGATCAGCTTCAAGGCCAAGATTTCTCCCTGTGTGCACAGCTAGCTAGAGATTTGGGACCGACCTGGCCAAGAGCACAGGCCCCCTCTAGAATTGTTTCCACCGCTTGAGATGGTGTGTTTTCTGACTGCAACAACCCTGCTCCACCCTAACTCTTCCTCCGTAATAGTCCAGGGTGGTGTGCTGGATGTGACACACCGTATGTCACTTCCTGTTATCTGTACTAGTACTCCGTAC